>NJDD01014397.1:0-25975 GCA_002245505.1 Calephelis nemesis | reverse complement strand
TCTTAAATGCATACAAAATTGACAATACAAAGCCGCAACATTTTGGTTGAGCGCATTTTATAAAAAATGATTTAGAATGTATAAAAAAATTAACAAATAAATAACTCTATTCAATAGTCACAAATTGACTTATCCCAAAAAAAAACTTGATATCGAAATAAATTTAATAACTGTGTCGTATTTTTATACATAAGAATCTATAAAAAACAATATAACTATGTAAGCTAAAAGAAGAGAAGAAGCACAAACTTCTTTATGTATATTCACGCCCATATCCCCGAAAGCTAGGCAGATGCACAACCCGAACACCCACAATTAGCCGAAACACTAAAATTTCACAATCTGATAGATGGCAAGCCTATCGCCAACCACTCACATGTCTAATCCCGGGCACCATTATTTTTATTAGAACATTGAAAATACACAATCCCTAATTTTTTTGTTTGCCCGACCCGGGAATCGAACCCTCAAGAAGTCAAGTCCGACGCCGGACAGCTAGACCACAGACAACTTCTTCAAATTAAGTTTTACGGACTATTTTACTCGTTTTACTTTTAATCGTAAAAGACTTACCATTTTTATTGAGGTACTTGATCATCCTTTTAACGATACAAAGTTTTAGGGATTGAGTTCTATTTTCAAGTGTCTGAGCCATTCGACAAAGTTCAATTATGCATACGAATAAGCAAAACAGCAGGAAAATTCTGATAAGAGTGATTGGTTGTAGGAAAGAACTCTGAAACAGATGAACACATTTATGTCTCTCAAAAATTACACAAACCGAATGCTTTTGTTATGGGTGTTAGTCAACAATACTAATACAAAGATTTCTTTAGAGATACCAGGTACTTTTATATAAGTGTCTTAAATAATTAAACAAATAAATATCCCTGGACAAGTTACACAAATTGAATCTAACCCCAAAGTAAGCAAATTATATGTTTGTGTTATGGGTGTTAGTCGACGATACTATTACATAGAAATACTTAAATAGATACCAAAATAAATTTAATAAACACCCAGACCCGGAAATGCAGACATCTAAATGTTTATCACACAAATGCCTGCCCCTGTTGGGAATCGAACCCAAGCCTCGCGGTTGGTCGATGCAGTTAGGCGAGTACGCTAGCCACTCGACCAACGAGGCGGTCAAAACATTTTTTATTAACATTTTTTCAACCGACATGTGTAGCAATCACCGAAAGTTTGAGTGCGTGTAACTATTACCTAGTGTAACGCATACAAAAGTGTATTATAAACCTGTATAGATGTTAATATTTTTTTTAGTATTTTGCAGATACAACCTGCAGTTTATCACAAGAATGATCCCCAATATCTTGGAATAGCAAACTGATTGAAAATTAGTACCTTTATCCTAAAATACTTTTAGGACTATGGATAAGAACAACTGCTGCAAACCTTGGTGATACTGATCAGTTAGGCAGTATAGCCACCCAGACCCAATATAATGAAAATTAATATTTTAAAAACATTAATCTAGAAATTCTTGCTTATTCTTCTTGTTTAATTTTGTTAAAATGTGTACGTATATTTAACTGGAGAATAGAAATTATGTCTTGCCATCGCGAGCCATATGATTGTACATAGTCTAATCTATATATATAAAAATCAATTGCTGTTCATTAGTCTCGCTAAAACTCCAGAACGGCTGAACCGATTTCGCTAATTTTGGTTTTGATTTATTTGTTCAAGTCCAGGGAAGGTTTAAAAGATAATAAAAAGGAAAAAACTTGCGAAAAAACTAAGAAAAACAACATTTCACTTTTTCCCCGCACAAACTGAACGGGTGGAATGAAGTTCGCCGGGACAGCTAGTGCTAAATAAAATGCTATTACATCAAACAGATCAGCAGATAAGTGAATCAAGTTTTAAATACTTATGAAACAGAATTCGCTCGGGTGTTAGCCAAAGTTGGTGTCAAGAGTCTCCAAAACCGGCGTGTTTGTATGAAAAGAGTAATAAATGTGGAGGAAGCAAGGCTGGTCTGCTAGGACCGTGAGGATTGGCACTCGATACTCTCTGACTTCGGACTTAGCGGAAGATGATATATGTGTATGTATGTTAAACAGACAAATTTGCGTTTTTATAGTAACAAATGAGAAGATAGGTAGAATGTTATGAAATCATCATATAAATTATGTTCCGCCTCGTTAGTCGAGTAGCTAGCGTACATTTCCCCGTTTCCCCGTGTTGGTCCGGGCTCCTTTGCAGAATAGACCATCTGCGTTTCTTGCCAGGAAGCTCGTAAAAGGCGAGCATAGGCTTATCATCACTAACACCCTGACATCTGACTAGGTGGTAGAGTTTCGCAGCGACTCGCCCGGATTGGTGCCACCGCCTTACCTATTCCTGCCTCCATAACGTCATGACGTGTTCCGGTTCGGAGGGTAAGGTAGCCGGTAAACTTACTTTTGCTCGAGGTCTAACATCCTGACCTCAGGTTGGAAACGCACCATTACCATCTTTGGTGTCTCTAGGCGGTGTGAATTTCTTACCATCAGGAAATCCGTCTGCTTGTTTGCCTTCCAATGACATAAAGAAAAAAAAAACATGCACAAACAACAACACCGATCAATCCCGAGGCTGGGGTTCGATTTATAACATTTAGATGGAACGGAACATTTAGATGTCTGCATTTCCGGGTCTGGGTGTTTATTAAATTTATTCTGGTATCTATTTAAATATTTCTATGTATTGGTATCGTTGACTAACACCCATAACACCAGCATTAAATTTGCTTTGGGGTTAGATTCAATTTGTGCATATCGCGCAACACTAGAGACGATGACTGAAATATTAAGCCTTTAGCGTAAATAAATCTACCAAAACTTTTTACCCTTCTAATTGAATCTCGTCTTCTGTATGTATTGATGAAAATATGGCTATAAAAATATGTCAATGGTACCAATAGCGGGATAATTAGTTTATCTGACTTCCCAAGGAGTTCTTTGACTATAAATTTAAGTAACAAATATACCGCAAGTATAAAAATGTTAACTTTTTTTTACATATAACATTGGAAGGCAAACAGGCAGACGGATTTCCTGATGGTAAGAAATTCACGCCGCCTAGAGACACCAAAGGTGGTAATGGTGCGTTGCCAACCAGAGGCCGGGATGCTAGGTCTTGAGCAAAAGTAAATAAACCGGCTACCTTACCCTCTGAACCGGAACACGTCATGACGATATGGCGGCAGGAATAGGTAAGGCGATGGTACCAATCCGGGTGAGTCAATGCGAAACTACCACCTTGTCAGATATCACGGTGTTAGTGACGGAAAGCCTATGCTCGCCTTTTACGAGCTGCCTGACACAGGAAGGCAGATGGTCTATTCTACGAAGGAGCCCGGACCAACATGGGGAAAAGAACTTGAAATAAACTTAAAATTTTTCTTACCTCGACGCTTGATGTCGTTATGTCGCATATCAGATTGACACCAAATAAAATAAACATCACAAATTGAATAGTGAGCTGAAACATATAATTTTTTTTCAAATAGGTATTGTAAAAAAGAACCATGACAAGTGTTGGGTTTTTGTAGGAAATAGTTCAGAAATATCGAACTTAGCAGAAGCGTAAACAGCTTGGGCTTAAGCGAAGCCGTAAAGGGGGAAGCAGTGGACTCCACCCCGTACGACAGCATGAGTGCTGACCAAGTAATGAACTTCCTGAAAGACCACAACCCCGCGAAAATCATAACTCAATTCATAATTCAATCCAGCAGCGTCACTTTGTCAAAATTTGGTAGGGGAGGCCTTTGCCAGAGGCAGCTTCGGATAGACAGCAATCCAAACATTGTAAGCCTCACACTCGGTGTATCTCAGAAAGTAAGATAGATTCTCTCTCCATCTCTGGAAGCAACGATAAGCGAACCGATACAAAATACGTCACTCTTATTAAAGAAACACGTCATTAGTGCATCGGTTGTATCAGGTGTACTGTTACCAAGCAATTAATTAAAGAACAGTTTATTATACTCATGATTGTCTGTTGACAATGTATGTGTTACATAAAAGTTTTTAATTTACAAAGTTTTGAATGCAATCTATACATGTCTGTTTAGGTTTGCTACAACATAATTGGGCATTAAATTAATGAAAGAATTAGCGTTAATACCTATAAGACAAATTTTACTTACAACGCAAAAAAGCGTAAGGCTATCTATATTGACTGTACAACATTATTTTGCCCTGTACAAGAATTTGGTAAAAGTTATTTAGTTAGCTATTATAAGAAATAGGACACTTATGTCATTACGTATTATAGAAATATTGGAATTTCTATCCAGAGATTTTTCCCGTGTTGGTCCGGGTTCCTTTGTAGAATAGACCATCTGCTCTCCTGTGCCAGGCAGCTCGTAAAAGGCGAGCATAGGCTTGCCGTCACTAACACCGTGACATCTGACTAGGTGGTAGAGTTTCGCAGCGACTCACCCGGATTGGTACCACGGCTTTACCTATTCCTACCGCCATAACGTCATGACGTGTTCCGGTTCGGAGGGTAAGGTAGCCGGTTAACTTACTATTGCTCGAGGCCTCAGGTTGGCTACTCACCATTACCACCTTTGGTCTCTAGGCGGCGGGAATTTCTTACCATCAGGAAATCCGTCTGCTTGCTTGCCTTAAAATGTCATAAATAAAAAAAAAGAGAATTTATCCACTGCAAACTACCAATGATAATATTTGTTTAAATGTCTATTAAGTTTAACGTCATAGTTAACCATCCCTTTTTGAGCGATGAAGTACACTCATATTGTTTGCGCATGAGTTCTTGTTCCACCTTTCTCCGATTCCCCACCGATCTCGCTCTCTTCGGCTGAATCACATACCCACGTTTTTGGCTGCCTTCTGGCGGATTCCGTTAGTTATAGACGTCAATTAATTATGCATAAATTTATTTCATTTTTACATTTCGTATTTCATATCGCATAGTGTTTGTTCGTTCATAAACGCTTTGCCTTATAATTTAAATCGCATTTATCACATCATATCCGCATCGCTTGATTATTTATATAATATTAATTTATTGAATAGTAAATCGCTTATTTAACACTATTTACGTATTTTAACATATGTTATAAATTTTTCGAAAAAGGAAGGAGAGCTGTTTGGAAGATTTTTAAGTTTTTCAAAAATTTACTAGTTTTTGTTATTTCGACCTTAGCATCGTGTTAACACATTTGTACTGATCAGCTACATGGATTGGTTAGTCGTGCTATCAAACAAGACTGGTAAATGCATGTAAGTTCTGTGTTATGCTATCCTTAGTATTATTTGCAATCTATCTATATATATAAATGAAACCCGTTTTCCTTGGTCACGGCATCACGCGTGAATGGCTGGACCGATTTCACTAATTCTTTTTTTGTTGTGTTTTTTATTATTAGGAGAAGGTTCTAACGGAAAAAAAATATTAAGAAAATCTCTCAGAAATATTGAAAAATATACATTTAATTTTGAATATTGTAAAAAACGCGCGTAACGAATGTCAATGTCATTCACAGTCATAGACTATATTGAAAGAGCATCATTTGTTTGGAAACGTGGTTACTTAATTAAATTCGAGCATCATTTATTCGGAAACGTAATAACATTTTAATTTTTCCCATACAAACTGAACGGGCGGTACGAAGTTCGCCGGGATAGCTAGTTTTAAATAAATATTTCAATAAGTATTTTTTAACTAAACTAGCACATGGCTCTCCTTATGGTAAAAGACGACCGTAACAGCAATTTATTGTTACCAATTTGGTAATGACTAACAATCTAACATTAAATCTAAATAAAATTATTTAATTTGCAAATTTGCAAATTTTAAATAATTTTATTTAGATTTAAGTATGGATTTCCGCAAAGTAACGCCTTCTTCTATCAATAATCTAACATTATTTTAAATTACGAAACTGGATTGCTTTGCCTTGAAAACAAAAAACCGACCATCATGTAGGTCATGATCATGTAGGATCAGCATAACTAAATAAAATAGAGAAAACCTGTACAATACGAACTTGAGTCAGAAAGGTATAAAAGAAAAAATAGGAATAAAAATACACGACATGCAAATTCTTTCAAAACAATATTCTTGAAAAGCTAAACTCCCAAAATGAAAGTGCGGGAAAAGTTTTAATCAATGTATTGAGTGAATCTATTGAGCACGCTCCAGTTGAAGAGCTAGCGAGAGAAACGGAGTGAATACGAAGAAAATGTAGGAAAAAATAAAATTTAATACCACATTAATTGATAAATTATGTAAAGATAACTAATAATCAGTTGAAGATCTTCAAAAAACGTTACTCGTTAGTCTATAAGCTAGATTATAAAAGGTTTGATCGCCTCTGTGGTCGAGCGGTCCGGGTGTTGGACTTGACTGTATGAGGTCTCGGGTTCGAATTCCGGGTCGGCCAACAAAAAGAAAATTGGATTTTTCCAATTTTCTAATAAAAAAAATGTTGGTCAGGATTGGAAACGTGCCCGGTTGGCGATAGGCTTGCCACCTATCACATTATGGGACTTAGTATCTTCGTCTAGTCGTGGGTGCCCTGGTTGTGCCTCTGCCTACCTCTTCAGGGATATGGGCGTGAAGATACTTTTTATAAAAGGCTTATCAGAGCTTCTTATGTAGCAATAAAAATTCTTACATAGCAACAATAAGCCCAAACATGTAACAAACGTTTAGTATATAGTAACAAACTGGCTAGGGTGGGAAACGGTGGTAGTGTAGATAAATTAAACCCTTTCTACCGTAGAAAGGGTTAAATTTATTTACATTTTAAAATTGTTCATAATTAACAATCTAAATTGTAATAAAAATAAACCCAACATTTTTTGTATGAATTTTAAAGCATTATGGAATATTTTTTATAAATATTAAAATATATGCACACCGCAATATGGTAGAATATGTTGGAATGGTTAAATAATTTTGTAACATCTTCAACACGCATATTCCGCAAAAAAAATTTTTTTTCTTTCTTTCTTTAACTTTTTTTAACAAATTAAGTAAAATATTACTTAAGAATATTTTACTCATTTGGTTTCATAATACTATATAATATATCTTACCTGAATACCGAAGATTGTGCTTGTTAAGTTAGAGCAATATTTAATATTTGTGTATAGGGAACTTATTTCGTGAAAAATACTATAATTTCTTTCTCTATTCTGCATGCAGAAGTCATATTTGCCCACGGAATCAAAAGCTTCTTCAGAATTCATAAATTTTCTTTTAACACCTTCGGTTTGTTCTGATAATATATACAGGTACGAGTGTATCACAAAAATTTGTTGACATTGTCGGAAGGTGTCCATATAGTCGTATACGAAACAGAAATAAAATACATATACATTTTCTATTTCTGTGCTGAATTCCAAACAACATCCCACGGAAATAAATGCAAGTACATATAATAAGTAAATTTTGTAAAATAAATGAACCTTTTTAATAGCGTTATTATAATTATTGTCATTTAAAAAGAAATTATTTGTATGTTCCATAGCAGAAATAAGAGAAACGTATAAGTTAGAATAATACCATGGCAAAATAATTAGAAGTAAGGCATAAGCTTGATCAAATACAAAAGCTATTATTACTCTTACACCGGCTGTGTAGTAAGAAAAGCGAAAAATGATACATATAGCTATCAGAAAGCTTTCGATGCTCGTTCTTAAAAGTGCAAAAATACGAAAAGATTTAGAAAAACTTGCACAGTTTCGGAAAACACCACAAACATTTTCTGTTTTATTTAATAATTTTATTAAGTTTTTCATTTTGTAAAAACTACATCGAGGCGTACCCAAACTGTTGACTTTTATTGTAATGCTTATAATGTAATGTCTACATCAAATTTAATTACACTGAGTCTTATTGATTCTATAAACGATAACGGTAAAGTATAATACAATTACTTAACTATGTTTTTTCTAACGCACTTGTGATAAGAATGAATGAAAATGTATACAACATACACAAGCGAGAAGTGTATAATATATTTCTCTTTCTCCCTCACTCCACCCCGCCAATGCATAGTATATACTCATAAATTGTGTCGATTCTACATTAGCCAAAGGAACTTCGTTCCTACCTGATGTCACGACACCAAATTTTTAGCACTTGCCCTGTTCTTGCGTTAAATTTCTACCATCTTTAAAGTAAGATTTTTTTGCCTCAGACAGGATTTGAACCTGCAATATTTCGTCCCAAGCCGACGAACAATTGGGCTGCTAAGGTTTCAAATTCTGTAGCGAAGTTTTTAACTTCCTTCTTTACCGTTTACGCGGGTACAATACAGTACAACCATCTCCTACAGATACAGTTTTGTGCACCTACTAAATGACCTCATTGTTACAGATAAAATTCACAAAATAACTAAAAATTTCGACTCGAACAGGATCTGCCGAGAACACGTAAGGGTTCGAACCCTGCCTGGTTGCAATTTTTCTTTCTTTGAAATTTGTGGAAAGATCGTCAATATCGTGAAATGCATGAATATTCCATGCAATAATAACAACCACATCAAATTATGTTTTGTTCGTAAATTTACTGACGAACATAACTGTAATAATAATATCACCCTGAATTGAAGTTTTAACGTTAATAATTCAGAATCTGGCTTCCAATTTTATATCGGATGTTACGATCATCATGAAAATATTAACACTTGAAATAAATCAAGAAAAGTTAAAAACATATTTTCGACCACACATTCCAACTTGATCCACGGCTTCACAGGTGGACCACTGATAGTTTTATCTTGTCTTAAATAAATGATCCATGAATACCACATTTTCTTTTAGAATTCATCATGTTCACACACTTATATTTTTATGCCTTTTCAATCCACTTGTGTATGGTTGTTTGTTTTGTGTTTTTGATTCTGCTGGGTCGAATAAAAGAGATTTAGATATCAGCCTTGCAGCCTACTCTGGTCGAAATTTTTCTTTTTTTCAATTTTGTAGAAAGATCGTTAATATCGTTAAATGCATGAATAAATATTCAGTGCAATAACTGCTTCGTATTAAAGATTAACGGCTTTACTCAGAGACATCAAATAATATTTAATAAATCAAAGCACAGAGATAGATCATTAAGCCACAGTTTTGTGTAGAAAATGTCGACTCAGTGAATGATTAAAAAATAATTGACCTCGCTGAGTGTAACTGTAAAATCAAGATCTTTTTGGTATCTTATTTTAAAGTATAAGTGGAACTGTGTGGTTTCAAAAATAATTTGCTTTACTTTACCAGAAATGAGTACAAAATTATTCTTGTTAATGTTTATCAAAATTTCCTAATGTTTCCCGCGATTGGATATGTGTCTGGTTGGCGATAGGCGTGCCACCTATCACATTGTGAGACTTAGTGTCTTCGGGCTAGTCGTGGATGGCTCTTCGGGCATAAACAAGTACTACTTGTGTGGTTTATGCGAATAAAGTAATCTGATCTGGTCATATCGTAATTAGAATCTGAGACTGGATCTGAAAAACAAGCAAGCACGACTCTTCTAGTGTTAAACTAAAACCCTGATCACCGGACATAACAGACGGTATAGATTGTATTGGTTCCCTATCCACCTGATAGGACCATGAAAAAGTCATTGTGATTTCAGGAATAGGTAAGATGGTGGATCTTGGGCACCTCGGGCAAATTGCAGATATTTTAGAGACAATGGCCTAAATTTTAAACTGCCTTTAATTTTTTGCGGAATGCAAGGATATCTCGCTTTTATCCTACCGCGCAGAATCAAACACGTAAAACAAACAGCCATACACAAGTCTATTAAAAATATCCATGGATCAACCTGCTGGATTCTAAAAGAAAATACAGTATCCATGGATCGTGGATTTAAGATAAGATAAAATTATCAGTGGTGTACATGTGAAGCCGTTAATCAAATTGGAACGTGTGGTCGAACATACGTTTTTCAACTTTTCTTAATTTATTTCAAGTGCTTAATTTTTCATGACTATCGTAAAATCCGATATAAAATTGGAAGCTAGATTCTGAATCATCAACGTTAAATCTTCAAGTCAGGGTAATAGTTCTATTTTATGATATTGGAAGGCAAAAAAACAGACGGATTTCCTGATGGTAAGTTATTCACGACGCCTAGAGACACCAAAGGTGGAAAAGGTGCGTTGCCAACTTGAGATGTTAGACCTCGAGCAAAAGTAAGTTTACCGCCTACCTTACCCTCCGAACCGGAACACGTCGTAACGTTATGGCGGCAGGAATAGGTAAAGCTATGGTACCAATCCGGGTGAGTCGCTGCGAAACTCTACCACCTAGTCAGATGTCACGGTGTTAGTGTCGGTAAGCATATGCTCGCCTTTTACGAACTGACTGGCAGGAGGGCAGATGGTCTATTCCGCAAAGGAGCCCGGACCAACACGGGGAACAAAGGAGCCTGGACGAACACGGGGAAATTATTCAAATTATATTTTGTTAGTAAATTTTCGAATAACACATAATTTAATGACATAGGGCATGTTTCTAAGGAATAATATATTCAACAACATTCTGGAAATAAGTATTTTAGTTGATTAAAAGCATGTTGATTAAAATATTATGTAATAAGCATTGACGATAATAATATACGCATATATCTAGTACGTTTTAGGCTATGATAGAATAAATAAGACAAAACAAAATTATTTTGTATAAGGTGAAATTAGAAAGGAAACATGAAAGACATAATACACCTGTTATTACTAACTGAAAATGTATTTGGTTTATACAAAAATATTTCTTTGATATCAACGAGGCGTCGGAGATTTTTTTATATTCAAGTATTATTCGAAATTGCAGTGGCTACTTTCGCAACGTATCTTTATAATAAACATATAGTAGTTATTAACTACTGAAAACTTACTTTTTTATATATTGTCTTTCGGGAACTCTATAATGATATTTTTACTGTCTTTGTATGAATCCCAAACATTTGAAAAATTATTATTTTGTCTTGAAAAGAACAGCTGCATTTTAAATGACGATGTAACATACAACGAGAAAATAAGAAGGACATACAAATTTATAAAATTTGCTCTGTATTTTTATGTATCTATAGTAATAATTCTTATAATTCTCAGATTAGTTGAATCACCAGAACATATTTGGATATATAAAGTAACATTGGTTTTGATCGTCATTATATGGAAAATACGATTTTTAATTCAATTTTTAATGATTTTTGCAATACTTATGATTTTCTCAGAACAAATCACTTCGCTGACAAGAAACATGTACGGAAATTCTACTGTTAATCGTATTGAAGTGTTACGTCCTGGAGACGTAGAATTAAGAAGTACAGCTTACTCTTATGAGAAATGTATATATGTATTTGTCAACATAAAAAAATGTTCAGAATATATAAACTCAGTATTCAGTTTTCAGGTACGTGACTAAAGCTCGATTCCTATAATCAAAGACTCGTAATCCGTTGGTATAATTGTTGGTAATTTGCCTAAAAGTGATGAAGCGTTGTTACAAAAAAATGTTTTGAGTTAACAGTCGATAACAAACGACCGCAGTTAAACTTGTTTCTTGAATATAGGAACCGGGCATAAGGCAAATGGTAGAAAATTAGATACACAGAAACTTATCGTATTAAACTCAAGTCCCTTATATGCTAGGCAAACAATATTTTGTGCTCAACACTAAAAGTGGCTGTGACATACGGACGGACAAACAGGCAGACATACAGATATGTCAAATCATAAAGAGTTCCGTTATTAAGCCTTTGGCTGCGAAACCCTAAAACGGATTCAAATTTCAAAAAACAAAAAAGTTGTTTTCAATTTTGCGTTCGCGATTGTATGTGAGCGGCCGTCACACACGTCTATACTTTCTTATTGATCTGAGAATAAAACTACTGTTTTTTTAGCTAAGCTTAGCAATGCAAAAATATGTTTTCAGGATGATTTATTATCTTTTGAAAAATTAATAATTAAATCGCCACTTGAATTTTGGCGCAATCGAGAGAAAAGAAGGAAGAAGTTTTTTCAATAAATTTCAAATTATTGAATTTCGTCCCTGTATTGAGTGAAATTAGTCAATTTTGGATGCATTTTGTATAATTTTGTTCAGTATAAGTGCACAAATGAAATAATCATGAAGAAATTAGCGTATCGTGTATTTCCTCGATGCCGCCAATTCTCAGTACATGACCTTGAGTAATGAGTCCACCTTCTTACCCAAGACCCTGACATGACTTATTGACGAATTATGACTAATTATAATTGAATCCCGATTTTGGTAAACTTACTACAAATTTCTAGGTGACTAATGACAAAATACTAACGTGAATGCCAAAACCTAGAGAAAAAAAGAAGAAATCGCCACTTTGTAACTAATAAAATAATTGGAGTCGTTTTTTTAAATTTTACTGCACTTGATATATGTGAGTTTTAAAGGCTCTTGATACCACCCTGAGAACGGGTGATAAGAAGTTTACAATATTGTAATGTTGTAGGAGTTTTTTTTAATTTTATTTTTATTTTTATGACATTGGAAGGCAAACAAGCAGACGGATTTCCTGATGGTAAGAAATTCACGCCGCCTAGAGACACCAAATCTGGTAATGGTGTGTTGCCAACTTGAGGCCGGGATGTTAGGCCTCGAGCAAAAGTTAGTTTACCGGCTACCTTACCCTCCGAACCGGAACACGTCATGACGTTATGGCGGCAGGTTACCCATTGTAAGGCGGTGGTACCAATCCGGGTGAGTCGCTGTGAAACTCTACCACCTAGTCAGATGTCACGGTGTTAGTGACGGCAAGCCTATTCTACAAAGGAGCCCGGACCAACACGGGAGTTGTTATAGTTAGTGCTGAAATTATTTAAGTTGGAAGTTCTGCTGCTCGCGATTTTTCTAGGTCTTTGTTACAAGTATTTGCAATCAAAGTTTCTGAATACTGGGCGCGTGTGGTCATCATGCCCTGATATGAAAACAAAATTTTACGTATATTTGATATTTTCCATCGTCGGCACTTGGTAAAATTTCCAAATTTTCATATTTTTAAAGAAAGATACACTTGTACTGTTTTACTTATCACTTATAATTTATTACTTTGTAATTAATAGCCCACCGGTTTCGCTTATGATGCTGTATAAGCGAAACCGGTAGGCTATTAATAACAAAGTAATAAATTATAAGTGATAAGTAAAACAGTACAAGTGTTTCTTTCTTTAAAAATATAAAAATTTTACGCATCAGTTTGATAAGTTTAGGATCAAAATGCATGCAAATGTTTAAGCGCAAAAAAATAATCAATTGTGAAGATACTTGACATTTACATTTTCGTAGGTACGGCATTTAAATGTGTAGGTAAGAATTTATCAGGGTGGCTCTGCTGCAGACCATGACATACAAATTTCATTTCTCTACTATCGAGACAGCTACACAGGGTCCAGGTCCAGGTCCATTTGAAGGTCCAGCCAAATTTTGAGAGAAGATTGGGAATCGGTAATACATTCCACTTACGAAGTAAAAAAAAATGCTAATTATATTTTTTTCCGACGCAAAATATATAATGCATATATACAAATATACAACATAAACGCCGAACGCAATCACATGCAGTGTGATGACGTCGTGCCTCGTATTAGGTTTGAAGTAGCGTGACAACAAGTTAAGTATTAAGGGGCCATATACGCTAAAATACATCAGCAGTTTACTATTTTTTTCATACAAAGCAATCATGGATCTTGCTGACAAAAATACACAAGATTAACATGAATATGCTTTACTAGGCTAGTGTTTCCAAAACACGATTCATTTCACTTTGCTTTATAGAAAAAAATCAAAAATGAACCTTTTTTTGAAAGCTTTTGCTTTCTGTCTATTTCAATTGTGAAAATATCGACACCAGATTTAACATTAACATAGATAAGTACTATACCTAAAAGACAAGTGTTTCAGTTTTTATACTTTTTTTCAAATTACTTTTATAGTGTCAAAAGTAGTGATTTGTCGCTTAAGACGTTTACTTTAGAGCGCCATTGTTCATTGTAATCATTTAACGGGGGAGCGCGGTGGCTCTTCTGGCTAACTGAGTATGGGGCCTTAACGTGGACTATTATAAATGAATGCTTATGAAATCAAATATTACAATTTGGCAATTAGTATTTAAAACGCACAATCATTTTAGCCTTCACTCACATATATTAAAATTTAGACGGTTTTTTTTTTCAAATAAGCCTGTATATTTTAAATGCGTAGATCAAAAATTATTTGAATATTCAGTTAACCATACCTATTTATGCTTTACAGCTGACTACTATTCTGACATCGATCACTATTTACTTCGTCATTGTCTTTTACAGAGTTACAGTTCAAAGTGTCCTGGTATGTGTTACGTTTAAGTATAAGTTTGTAAGCATTATTTTCGTCTTTAGTGATGTGAAAGTTTTCGGTATCTTTGTTTAACCTGATTTTTTTATTCTAACAAATAATTAACTCATAAACAAGAAACTAACTCAATATTTTGTTCATAATTGTGTTGTGTATCACATCTATTAAAATATTTTTGCCATAAGACAAATGAATGTTAGTTAAATGAATAATACACTGTTGTCTTACCTCATGCGAAAAAAATCAATATATTTATAAATATCCAATATATAATGTATTGACTACCTTCTACACCGTGTAAATGACAGTGTAATAAAAATGCAACCGTGAATTCTGTACATGATAGACATGCATAATATGAACCCGGAAATTTCATGAATTTTTCAAAAAACTTTGAATTTTTAATTGATTTCACCATTATTTCATAAATGCTATCTAACGCAACTTGAATTTTGTTTAATACCAAATAAATAACACATTTTTACTTAAAGCAGCAATGTAATAAGACAACGTATTAGGTTGGCACTTACAGCTCGCAACGCTCGGCTTAATGCATATACTTTGTTCGCTATACATTGCAGTCTGAAAAACTGCAAAATTCTTAGTCACTTATTTCCGACAAAAACGTTTAAAGAAATTTTAAAGTCTGATATGTATCTAAACTACCACAGAAGTTTTTGTTACGGTGTCAAATACACCCTGCATACAGAATTGATAAAGAAGGACTTTATGGAGTGGCTTAAGAATTGTGTGCTTAATAACAATTTTTTTTCTGTTTTTAGAACCGAATAACATTTATAGGATTATTCTCTACAGTGTTAAATATAATCTACCTTTTTTTCCTACTTCTTGTGATATCATGGGCGGCACAAAATGTTCAAAACAATAATGAAAAATTACAACGGCGTATTTGTAAGAATTTGATTACTTCTTTAGGCAAGTTCACTCAATCTTTTGTTGACGAAACATGTGTAATATGTATTTAAAATTGTTAACAGATTATTAAATTTTTAGATGAAAGTTATTCAAAGGAAACACGAAAATTTTTGAATTTGGTAACAGCTACTCCTATTCGCCTTCAGTTGCTCAGATTTATCAACATCGATATGAGTTTGTTGCCTAAAATAATAATGTTCTTCACTACTTACACTGTAACAATCTTACAGTTCAATAATGTACTTTAATCATTAAATTAAAAAAAAAACATGAGTTTAATTTAGAAAAATACTGTTATTTTATTAGTAACTTTGTAAATTGTAAATTTGAACAGAAGTACACACTGTCCAAAATTATAATGTCATTTACTTATTATAGTATAATGGCCGTATAAAAATAAACTAATCTTTCCTAATAATACGGTTATACTAGGAATAGTTATACTTAGAATAAATCATGAATAGCTATGTTATATTTTCTAACAAACAGTTATATATTATAAGTTTCTCCCCGTGTTGGTCCGGGCTCCTTTGCAGAATAGACCATCTGCCTTTCTGGCCAGGCAGCTCGTAAAAAGCGAGCATAGGCTTATCATCACTAACACCGTGACATCTGACTAGGTGGTAGCGTTTCGCAGCGACTCGCCCGGTTTGGTAGCACCGCCTTACTTATTCCTGCCGACATAACGTCATGACGTGTTCCCGTCCGGAGTGTAAGGTAGCCGGTAAACTTACTTTTGCTCGAGTTCTAACATCCTGAAATCAGGTTGGCAACGCAACATTACCATCTTTGGTGTCTCTAGGTGGTGTGAATTTCTTACCATCAGGAAATCCGTCTGCTTGTTTGCCTTCCAATGTTATAAAAAAAAAGTCATGGTGTACTGTAATTATTCCTAAATTTACAATAGCCTTCACTATATTCACCTTAACAGTATACAAATTGGAGAAAGCACTATGTAACTGTGTAAAACAAATGCATTTTGCAATGTACTCCAATATTATATGCATAAAGAGATTACTGCAACGCAATAATGTACTAAAACTATGATGAACATTTGCCTGCATAAACAATGATGTATATATATGCACTGTGATAGCATAACATTTAATAAAGCACTATATCCGAAATAAATAATTGCTTATTTGCTTAAATTTAGAATAATAGTTATAATAAATATCCCTGGACAAGTCACACAAATTGAATGTAATCCCAAAGTAAGCAAATTATACGCTTGTGTTATGGGTGTTACTCAACAATTTAATACATGGAAATAAAAGTATCTTTATCCCCATATCTCCGAAGAGGTAGATGGGCACCCACGACTAGCCGAAGACACTAAGTCCCACAATGTGATAGGTGTCAAGCCTATCGCCAACCGGGCACATTTAAAATCCCGACTAACATTTTTTTTATTAAAAAATTGAAAAAATCCAATTTTCTTTTTGTCGGCCGACCCGGGATTCGAACCCTAGACCCCATACAGTCAAGTCCAACACCCGGACCGCTAGACCACAGAGGCGACTACACGGAAATACTTAAATAGATACCAGAATAAATTTAATAAACACCCAGGCCCGGAAATGTAGACATCTAAATGTTCATCACACAAATTCCTGCCCCCGTCGGGAATCGAATCCGAGCCTCGCGGTTGATCGATGTAGTTAGGCGTGTACGCTAGCCACTCGACCAACGAGGCGGTCAATATATACTCGTAATACGCAGTATGAAACTATTACAATTCAATGTCTAAATTTAAAATGTCCTTCATAAGCACTGTGACAAAAGCATATTTAATAACGTAATGTAATTATGTTTCTGTGCCCTTACCATGAGTTTACGGCTTGTCAAGTTTACTATACTCGCTACCGTGTCTGTAAATTATTTGCATGAAAACTTTGAACAGCGCCTCTATTGGTAACTAAGCGAAACATAGGTACTTTCAGACCAAAAGTGTCCTAGATTTCTACACGTAACTTACGTAAAGGCTCCGTAATACAAACTTATTTTATCTTTCATTATTTAAAAACACATGACATCAAAATTTTAATTATGTATTGTAATTAGGTTAAAATATTGTAGTCTATTAAAGGACATGGACTAATTCAGTTCTGAATCCAAAAAAGCAGTAAATGTATACAGTAAATTTTGTAATATTATTTAATATAATGTCCCAATCACAGTGTCTAATGGACACTTACTAATATGTGGATGCACGGCAGTACCCCAGCCAAGTCAAGCAAAAAAGCAACATGGCTGTACCATCCTTTTCTCAATGCAATTTAGGCCCTTTTCGACCCCCTATAACTTCGATAAAACAAGATGCATGAATTTTCAGTTACTTAGCAGGTGCTGTATTTAAACACTATCTGCCTTATTAATAAACATAGACTAAGGTAGGAGTAAAGTTAAATATTTTCTGCATCCCATTGTAATAAAGAACATAATACTAGGTTGAACCTTGGCGTACTTTAGTCCATGTTTATTAATAAGATAGTATCTGACTTGTCGGGTGGCGCAAATCACCAAAATTAGTGTAAATATTTTACGGCGATGTCTAGTTAGAATTTTGTTATTAAGGTAGTCTTTACTTTATTTTTTTAAGTAGTAAGATAGTGAACGAGTACAAGCCTATCCTGATGGTAAGAGACATGATAAATGACGTAAGGGTAATTAAATAAATAATACACCGACTCTAATTTGCTAACAACGTCATTTAAGTCTTTAAAACATATGCATTATTAAACAAAACTCAAAAATTGAATTTGGATTAGTAAAGTGCTAAGCAGCAGCTTGACCGTCTTAACTATTTCTTCCGCCATAATGACGCTGTCATATTCCAGTCCGAAGCTAGACTTGCACAATAGGTTTAATATCCTGATCATTGGACAGCGGCGCAACAGTAAAATGTATAGTGTGTACATTTCCAGATTCACCTATATCACTACCAGGAGACACATGTGCTTGTCTTCCCACATCCAAAAAAAATATACCGGCAAATTGATTACCTAACATACATCGTGTAAATAACAGCGTAACGAAAAATCCAACCATGGATTTTGTACATGATAGAAATGCATAGGTATATATGTTGGAATTTAGTGTCGGTAATTTAAAGTTTATGAAATTTTTCAAAAAACTTTGTATGTTTTTTACTGATTTCACTATTATTACATAAATACTATCTAAAGCAATTCGATTTTTTTTTAATATCATACATTGCGGGCTCCTGCTACCTAAACCTGCTAAATGTCTAATCACTTGATTGGAAGGACAACTGGAAATGGACACTTACTAATATGTAAATGCACGGTAGTGCCCCAGCCAAATCAAGTAAGAAAAGCGACACGGCTGTAACATCATTTTCTTAAAGCAATTCAGGCCCTTTAGACTCCCTATAACTTCGTTGTGGATAAAGTTACTAAGCGAATGCTGTATTTAAACACTATCCGCCTTATTAATAAGCATAGACTAAGGTAGGAGTAAAGTTAAGTTACTAATATCTGTATCCCATTCTTATAAAGAATATAATACTAGGTTGAACCTTGGTGTACTTTAGTCCATGTTTATTAATAAGACAGTATCTGTCTTTTCGGGTGTCGCAAACCGCTAAAAATAATGTAAATATTTTACGGCGACGTCTAGTTAGAAATTTGCTATCAAGGTAAAGAGTAAGACTTTATTTTTTTAGTGGTAAGATAGTGAACGAGTACATGGCTATCCTGATGATGAGAGACAACAGGCGTGACCTAAAGCCACCATATTATATATAGTAGGTGCATTGCTGGCCTCTGGCTTAGGTGTTAGGCCATCGGTGCGAGCTACCGGATATTATACTGACCGGAATATGACACTTTAATTGTAATCATAGAATAAATAAATACTCCTGTACCAGGTTTTTTATGATATTGGAGGGCAAACAAGCAGACGGATTTCCTGATGGTAAGAAATTCACTCCGCCTAGAGTCACCAAAGGTGGTAATGGTGCAATGCCAACATTCGGTCGGAATGTTAGCCCTCGAGCAAAAGTAAGTTACCTTAAGGCTACCTTATCCTTCGAACCGGATTACGTCAATGGCAAGCTCTGACATTATCGTGGCAAGAATAGATTAGGCGGTGGTACCAATCCAGGCGAGTCGCTGCAAAGCTCTACCACATAATCAGATGTCACGGTATTGGTGACGGTAAGCCTTCGCCTTTTGCGAGCTGCCTGGCACAGGAAGCTGCCTTCCTGGAAGCTGGAAAAACATCTTATCTAGTTTTATTTATCAAAATCCAGAAACTTTCAGTAGACCATAGTATTAAGAAAAAAGCTTTTTTGTGGAAAGTAGATAAAAACATTACTACGCTATTTACAAAACCTCTTTTTCCTTATAACGTACATGCAAAATGGCGGCGAGTGTGAACTGGTGAATTATTAAAGCAACATAAAACGGGTGTTACAAAATCCTTTCAAGCCTCTCATTAACATTAAGTAATGAGTACACAAAGGTTGAAACTTCCATAACATTATTTAAACGTAGTAAAATTGCAAAACCGACTTCAATTATGTCATCTAAATTTACAGAAAGTTAAATATTTTTCTTGATTTTGTGATTTCATCATCAGATCTAGACTAGGTAGAATTCGAAATATTCTGATTGAAAGAAAAAAATACGTACGTGAAAAGCATACACATGCATTCCAAGAAAAAAGTATCTTCACACTCGCATCTTCAAAGAAATAGGTAGATGTACCAAATGATGAACCGATTTTCATGACATTTTACAGACACAAAGAAGATAACTTATATTAGCAAATAGGATAGTTTTATGCTGAAAAACTTTTGCCATGGGACCACTAACCACATGGGCAACGCCGTGGCAACATCTAAAATTGAACAAAGATAAAGATTTAAAGTTATTTTATTCATTTAATGTCAATGTACATCAGGCCACACACCAAGTTTCTAAAGAAAACTTAGACTCTTTAGGTAATTACGACGACCAGTAGATAGATTGATGTGTTGCCTTTTGTACAATGCACGTTCATGTATGTTTAGCGTCAACAACATATACAACAAACCTTTAATACAAACTTTCATAAAATTTGCTTTACATTAAATACTAAAAGCGAACATAAATTTCAATAAATTTTAAGCAAATATACAATATTAAAATACGGAAAATTAAGATACGTGAATTTTCGTCTGGCATTCGCACAGATTTGAATCAACGCCAGACCAATATTCAGCGGAGCGACAAATCAGCACTTCGATATTGCCTCCATTTGGGCACACACCTCAATATATAGAAAATTAGATTTTTTATTGCCACAGACTTCATATATGAGCAAGCAACATGAATATATTTATTGAGAAATCTTGGTATGATTGCTCTGTAATATTAAGCTATAGTTACATTGAAGGTAGCGATTTTGCTTACGTATTTCTCGTAGTTATGTAGAGGGAATTCGCTGAGCAGTTGGATACTCATTTTTATTTATAATTGGATTAGAAATAAAAAGTAATTTAAGTCCTAGAAGTTCAGTCCTGGAATATGACTTGAGGGCATAAAAACAGGACGTATGAATAAATAGACATTTTTGAGGTTTTTTTATGATACCGGAAGGCAAACAAAACACCTAAGATGGCAATGGTGCGTTGCCAACCTGAAGCTAGGATGTTAGGCCTCTAGCAAAAGTAAGATTAACGGCTACCTTACACTCCGAACCGGAACACGTCAACGCCAAGTACTGACGTTGTGGCGGCTGAAATAGGTAAGGCGGTGGTACTTATCCGGACGAGTTGCTACAAAACTGTACCACCTAGTCAGATGTCACGGTGTAAGTGACGGTTAGCCTATGCTCGCATTTTACGAGCTGCCTGGTAGGAAGGCAGATGGTCTATTCTGCAAAGATCCGTTCCGAGCTGACCAACACGGGGCAAAATATTGATATTAATTCAAATATTAAGTAAAATAACCATTTGTTAAATATCTTCACGCCCATATCCCTGAAATGATAGGCAGAAGCAACACCAGGGCCACCCACTACTAGCCAAAGACAGTAAGTCCCACAATGAGATAGGTGGATATATCTATCGCCAACCGGGCACATATCCAATTCTGGGTAACATTATTTTGATTAGAAAATTGTAAAATACATTTTACAGTTTTTTTTGTTGCTCGACCTGGAAAACGAACCCGAGTCCGCCAAGTCAGACTACGGACCGCTAGACCATAGAGGCGATAAATTATTAAACACTTTCAAATTATAGATTACTAGCTGCGCCCCGCGGTTTCACCCGCGTAAGTCCCAATCTCGCGGGAACTCCGGGATAAAAAGTAGCCTATATGTTATTCTGGGTCTTTAGCTACCTACATACCAAATTTCATCGTAATCGACTTTGTAGTTTTTGCGTGAAAGAGTAACAAACATCCCTACATCCATACATACAAACTTTCGCATTTATAATATTAATAGGATGATATTAATAGATATGTAAGCAAAGCTATGATATTTAATTTGAGGTATATCTGCACTGATAACTCTGATTGATAATGACGCTAGAAATGTTACAATATTTGTCGAGCGTGAGCTCTAGAATTAGCGAATGTGGTGTTAGTTAGTCTTTGTTATTAAAAACTATATATTGTTTGGTTCAAAATTATTTTTAACTTTATTAAGGTAGCGTTTGTGTTTAAAAAAGTATGTCTCTTAAAGTAAATGGGAAAAAATAACAAACTACCTAGTATTGGTCACAAGTGTCTTAGAAAAATTAAGAAAAACAATAAGCAAGTCAACTATTTTCCTACAAGCATCTGGTGGCAAGTGTCAGGAATTATGACTAGTTGGTGGTTCTGCAAAACTTCTTGCTGATTGTAGCTGACATCTTACCTATTCCTGAAGTCACAGAGTGAGTGCTTGCCATTGTCGTGTTCCGTCCTGGAGTAAAGCTGGTATCCTTAAATAAGAGACTTTTTGCTGTATGAAGAGTTAAAATCGAGTAATAAATACAACTGTGCACGACGACCAAAGACAATGACCATAGACACATCGGCGAGAGTGACCCAATCCGAAGGATGGCACGCGTTGGTACTTAAACGATAACACAAGGCTAGGTAAATGTTAATGTCTAAAAGATTTAAGTATATAACGTTATTTTGTACATAATTATGGTCTTATATACTTTCTGTTAGTTTACATAGTTAATTTAACTTGGAATATGATGTTTTAGACTAGGATTTATATTGATTTATGATGTTTTTATGCATGTTATTTTACAAGGATGACTATGGTAAAATTTGTGTCTAAAATAGGTTCTATTATCTAGATTTGTGTATCAAATGATAGAATATGTTAAATTTTACTGTATTAACGTAATTCCAAGCGTATAAGTGTTGTAAACAGCTGAAAAATTGGTTTGGGTTGAGTTTGGGTACGATAATAAAATGTTAAATTTCTTGTGTTTCACTTACACGATCGAAATAAAATTAGAATATGTTGTTAGGGGTGAGTAAACAGATGTAATGTGTATGCGACCGCGCCCGTAAAGTTAATAAATTCGGGAGCGCCGCGCCCGCACGTTTTATACTAGGACGGCGGGGGGCAGGGTAGAATAAAATACGGGAATCGCGGAATTTCGCCGCCACATGAAAACCGAGCGCCGCCGCGTGCACAACTCTGTATGTCAAACTAGGTCTAGGTAAGATATAAGGTTTATACTATGTTTCAACTTAATGTATGTACGATTTAATAAAGATTGAATAAAGTATGGTCCCGGGGATGAGGTAAGGAATATTCTGGAATCCCGTTCCCGAATTTGTATAAATACGGGTGCCGGGAACCGGGTCAGTATTCGCGGTCGGACCTCCAAAAAAAACAATGGGACTCTGACGCGTTACATCCCTTCGACGATCATTTGTAAGCAACAGCTATCAGCGAGATAGAAACCCAAAAAATCACACGCGTGAGGGCACACGACGTTGCAAGTGATTCATATTTGAGACGGTAATTGATTAACCGCTAATAGATACAGTAAATGTAATTAGTGTATCAGAATAATAGGGCTTGGATGTTAGGTCACGTGAGCAAGTCTAGCGGCTACACATAATCGACTTGATGGCATTAATAAGTAAGAAAGGGGAGTTTTGGCGCCATCGAGACAAAAAATGGTCAAAGTATTTCCATAATTATTGAATTTCGTGTTAACATTGAGTGAAATCAGTCAATGTTGATGGCATTTTGTACAATTTTGTTCAGTGAAAGTGCACAAATGAAATGATCATGAAGAAATGAGCGTATCGTGCATTTTCTAGTTGCTGCCAAATCTCATTACATGAGCTTGAATAACGAGGCCACCGTTTTACCCAAGAGCTTGACATGACTTGCTGACGACTTATGACTAATGACTAATTATAATTTATTAAAATTAATATGAAATTTGATGCAATTTTTTTCTTGACTAATGGCAAAATACTAACGCGAAGGCCAAAACGTAAAGAAAGAAGTAAGAAAGTGGTGCCTAATCATTGAAATTGCAGCATAGTTATCTACTCAACCTGAGGACTGCGACGCACCTATACGAATATGTTTATGTAGCTATAGTTGTCTCTTAACATCAGGAGAGCCGTGTGATTGTTAAAAAGAAACAAAACGACATAAAACGCAAAATTATAAAAATCGAGTATCAACTTGTTCACGTGTTTTCTGCAACATAAGCGGGTTCTCGGCCATAGCTCGCATGAAATCAGTTCTCCGCAGTTCCTGCAAAAGCATTATCGATGTTGAAATTTGTTTTATGCTGTATTTTAATTCCAATATTCGTAAAGAGCTCAATTGTAACTCCGTGTACGTTGCCGCTATGATTGTTACTTTTGACGGAATTGAATAAAACAATTTTATTTCGTTGAGAACCAGAAATATTTGAAATATCTGGTATTAACCACCCAATTACGATCTACGCTATCTGCCAGTCAAGTCAATTATTGTAGTAAAACTGACATCATAACCTATCGTGAATAATAGGCTAAAACTTTTCACCACCTATATCCAATTTCGCTATAAAACCTGTTACAATGGCATATTTTGTTACCTGTATAAAGTCATCTATAAATATCCTCACATAAAGGGTTACATAAGGCTATTTATAGATGACTTTAGTGTTTAATTAACAAGTAAAAAGTTATAGCAGTTGCTCATTTTTGTTAAGGGCTTCATTCAACACAATACTCCTGATGTATTAGGGGAGCCAAATAGGGATTCTGCGAGTCTGATTTTGATATGAGAAAATACCTTGTACCATCTTTAAACACCTTCATTGTGTATGAAATCATGTGTAGGGTAGTCTGTCAACATTTTTTGGGCTAAAAAAATATTCATGAACGTGTGAGATTAGAGTAAGGAGAGTTTATTGCGTTGTAGACAATGACAGGAAGGTGGGTTTATTACATTGATTGAAAAAGACAAAGCCGATTTATTTATTGAAGATAAGTTCCATTTGTAATGGCAGCGGTAGTTTGTTCAAGTGATTTGTCGTCATTACGCCATCTTTCATTTTCCACAGCTGTTGTATGTACTGTTCCGTTTGTTCCACTAGCCACGTGGGCGCTCCGCGGAACTTGAGATACCGGATGACGTGATGGTAAAAATATTTAGTCAAAAAATATTTAGAGTTCATTATTATTTAATACAAACAAGATTGTCAATGAGCTTCTTACAAGCAAGATTGTCAATGCAAAACTGCAAAACTCTACCACCTAGTCAGATGTCACGGTGTTAGTGACGATAAGCTTATGCTCACCTTTTACGAGCTGAATGGCAGGAAGGCACATGGTCTATTCTGCAAAGGAGCTCGGACCACCATATGAAAAAATTTAAAATTTTGTATAAATGTTAAATAAAATTAATAAATGTTGGTGGTAATTGCACATTTTTGTTCAGTTAATGTTCAGAAGTCACTACGAAATTAAGGTATCGTTGAAACCAAATCTCGTCGAATTATCTTGAGTAAGGAGGCCACTGGTCCACTCTAGACACTAACATGACTTTCTATGGCATAATAATATTAATTTTGATCATTTTTATTATTTAAATGAGGTAATTTGATGCAATTTTAAACTTGACAAATGATTAATGCTTGCCGAAAACTAAAAAAAGAAACAAAATATTAAAAGTCTAACTAAAATATTTCATGTAAACTAGAGTGACTCAAACCAAAATTTTGTATAAAATGCCAACAGCTTGGACTATGTCTATGTTTGATATTAATGGATAGTTCTTACCACAAAGGGATTCCTTAGTGGTAAGAAGTGTATTTGTTTTTTTTTTGTCTTTCACGGCACAGATGGAAGAAAACAACCGTGGGCTATCAACATTGCAATTCCATAGCCAGTGACCAGGATATTAAGTCTATGGCACAAATCTACCATCAGCCCTACCCTCAATTACTGAACACAATGGCGAGCAATAGTGTAAGGATGCACGAGCTAAATAGGTATCTTTACGCCAGTAACCATTAAGAGAAGAGGCTCACGTACGATAAGGAGACCTATGATTAGCCAAAAGTAATTAGTACACAATGTGACTCAACTCATGTAGGTGTTCCCCTTGTTGGTCCGAGCTCCTTTGCAGAATAGACCATCTTTTTTTTTTTTTTTGTTCACGCAGGGGAAATGCCTTTACGCACGACCGGGCCC
>NJDD01014393.1:15600-33623 GCA_002245505.1 Calephelis nemesis | reverse complement strand
GAGCTATGGAGCGGGCTATGCTCGGGGTTTCCCTGCGAGATCGATTCAGAAATGAGGAGATCCGCAGGCGAACGAAAGTCACCGACATAGCCAGCCGAGTTAGCAAGCAGAAGTGGCAGTGGGCGGGGCACATAGCGCGAAGAACTGATGGCCGTTGGGGCAGAAAAGTTCTCGAGTGGAGACCACGTACCGGCAAGCGAAGCATAGGACGGCCACCCACGAGATGGACAGACGACCTTATGAGGGTCGCGGGGTCTCGTTGGATGCAGGCCGCTTCCATCCGGTCGAAGTGGAAGTCAATGGGGGAGGCCTATGTTCAGCAGTGGACGTCCTATGGCTGAAATGATGATGATGATGATGAAAAAGACCGTTAGTGCAACGCTCTGCACTTGAAACTTAAGTGGATAGGTATACACCATCTTACCTATTCTTGACGCCACAATGATGCTAGTAAGTTCTTGTGTGGAGTGTAGTATACTCAGGAGACTTGCTCAATAGGATTAATATTAATTTCCCAGTGTTAGTCCGATCTATTTTGCAGAATAGACTACCCTCCTTCCTGCCAGGCAGCTCATAAAAGGTAAGCGTAGACCTATCGTCACTATTACCTTGTCATTTGACTAGGTGGTAGAGTTTCGCAGCGACTCGTCCGGATATACCACCGCCTTACCTATTGCTTCTGCCATATTTTCAGTGCTAGCTGTTAACTTGTTTAAGTGGGGAGGATATGGAAGCCGATAATATTACTCTTGCTGGAGGCCTAACATCCTGCCCTGAGGTTCGCAACACAGCATTACCATCTTTTGTTTTCCCTAGGCGGGATCAATTTCTTTTTAACAGGAAATTCATCAGTTGCTTGTTGGCCTTCATAAAAATAATAACATAAAAATAAAATAATAACTCGGATACAGGACAGCAACAGTCTCTGGTGTCTACTGTCCAGACCTCTCCAGCAGAAAAACCGTGTGCTCGTTATCTGTCTTATCACATTGAAAATAGCGTCATATGACATCTTATTTCGATTCGACCAATAAAAAGCATTTGCTATTTAAATTTTTCTCATTTTATTTAATGCTAGCCGACCCGGCGCGGCGCAATCAATCGGCGTAATGTGTTACGTTAACAGTTATGTTTGTTTGTTAACTTTTGTACTTCCAAATCTTTACCAAACGACCTGCAAATCTAGTGTTTGTACTGTGCCATTTGACGATGTTTTTGTAACCAGCATATTGAAAGTCATAAAGTCGAGGTAAAAATAGCTACATTACTCTGTACATTTAACAAACTTTAATTTATTTACTTGTGGAAGCAGGTGTAGTCTTGTGTAGGTACGGTCTTGAGGAATACATTACAAAAGAAGTCTACTCTTGCCCTAGTGGCATACAAGTATCGTTTAATGAAATAAGCAACATTGCAGCAGCCAGGTTCACTATCTTACAAAAGTACGCAAGAATTTTACGAATCAATGCAGTATAGTTTTATTAATACGATAAATAAAACTCTAGGAAATCAGTATTTAAAACTAAACTATATTATAAAAGTAAGTTTATGTATCTTCACACCCATATCTCCGAAGAGGTGGGCAGAGGCACAACCAGGGCACCCACGACTAGATGAAGACACTAAGTCCCACAATGTGATAGGTGCAAGCCTATCGCTAACCGGGCACATTTCCAATCCCGACCAACATTTGTTTTGTTGGCCGACCCGGGATTCGAACCCGGGACCTCATGCAGTCAAGTCCAACACCCGGACCGCTAGACCACAGAAGCGATATCTATTATATCATTTCAAATAACAATTAAATCTAAACATATTATGTTATGGTAATCATTCACAATATTAATACAAATTCACACAGACAAATAATAAACATAAAGATTTAATTTATTACTTAATTATTAATCGTTATATTGTAATGGCATCTTGATTATTATTCAAAGCTTCTATAGTCTAGTGGCCCGGCGTTCGGACTTGACTTCTTGAGGTCACGGGTTTGATCCCCGGGTCGGGCAACATAAAAAAATAGAAAATTGGGTATTTTTCATTTTCTGATAAATAAAACGCTGCCCGGAATTGGGTATGTGCCCGGTAGGCGATAGGCCTGCCACCTATCACTTAGTGAGACTTGAGGCTGAGAGAGCTAGTCGCGGGTGTCTTTGTTGTACCTTTGCCTAGACCTATTCGTGGATATGGGCGTAAAGATACTCAGAGCTTTTTTGATACGTAAACATTTAGTTTGATAAGTATTGACTGATTAAACTTTTAAAAAAGTTTGACAAAATATTTACTAGTCCGAGTAAAAAACATCAAGTTATAAAATAGTTGACCCAGTTTAGTTTTGTAACTCTTTTGTTCAGGTACACAAGTTCAAGATCTGGACCTATTGTTAGGAGTAAACCTTGACTCGACTCCTGAATATTCATGGAGTATACGAATTACAAAATTCAAAATAGTTTATTTATCTTATAACTTACTTTGTGAAACCCCGTTTGAAAGAGTTGCAGTTTTCAATTACATTTTTGGAAAAAGGATGGACGTTATACGTTCTTTTTTTATGTTATAGGAAGGTAAACAAGCAGACGAATTTCCTGATGGTAAGAAATTCACGCCGCCTCGAGACACCAAAGGTGGTAATGGTGCGTTGCCAACCTGAGTTCGGGATGTTAGACCTCGAGCAAAAGTAAGTTTACCCTCCGAACCGGAACACGTCATGACGTTATGCTCGCCTTTTACGAGCTGCCTGGCACAGGAATGCAGATGGTCTATTCTACAAAGGATCCCGGACCAACGGAAACGGGGGAACGTTCGACTTCTATATTTCATGTGTGAATCGAACCGATTAAAAAAAATATTAAAATTAAGTGGTTTTATTGTCACCAAGACTGATATGTTCTAATGGCGGAATGGAAAAAGTACTCAACTTTTGGTTAGGTACTTAGATGACACAAATTTTATTATCCAAAATTAAATCCAAATAGGTTTTACAGTTTTATTGATCTTAAATCATACCTAAGATACAAAAAGGTGATTTGTTAACAGCTAAGAAAAATAAGATATAAATCCTATGAAAAAAAATTAAAATCTATTTTATTTGATTGGTATTCCAGTTAATTAGTTACTTGTTTTTAATATTTACAAAACTGAAGTAAGGTTGCATGGCAATTCGTTCGTATTACCAAAATTGTGATAATACGAAATTATTTCTAGTAAAAAATTTCAAAAAAAGACACGCGACTTCCTGTTAACAAAAAACATATTACTATGTAAATTAATAGTAAGACATTTATATTTATAATAAGACTGTAGAAGTTCTGTACATTAAAGATACCTATTTAAAAAAATAGGTGGAGGCACCTATTTTTTTATATAGATATCTTTAAGGGGCAGCATAACACATTCTTTCTGTTTCATTCCCGACCGCAATGCAAGCCAAATTTAATCGGTCATATCATGGTGAATGCTATGAGGAGTTGTTTGTTTTAATTCCAGGTGCTGATTTTTACCTTTGGAATCATTTTACCTGATTTTACCAAAGCATGCCCATTATCTTGATGTGTGGCGATCTACAACTGTGCGATTCCGAAGACATTTCTCACCTCGCATAACACCTTTGTGGAATCGGTTACCGAGGACAGTATTTTCAAACGATTATGACTTGGGAACCTATAAGAAAAGTGCGTACTTATTCCTTAAAGGTCAGCAACGCATCTGTGATACTCCTGGTGTTGCGGATGTTAGTGGGCGGGGGTGATCACTTTCCATCAGGTGACCCACTTACTCGTTTGCCTCCTCTTGTAAAAACAAAATGAAATTTGGCTGGTAGGTATTTTATGGTTCGAGGAAGGCTCGCGTGGGGAGAGGAGTATCTAAATAAAGGGGATCAGCACAAATGTAAATTTGACTGTAATTCGTAAACGTCTAGTCCGATTTTATTTATCCTTTTTTTGCTGTATAGCATGTGCTTTACAAATTGTCCGGTATTTTGTAAGTCATAAGTTTTGAAGTCTAAAAATGAGAGCCAAAACAAGACTAGGTATAAAAATACCAAATACCTTCAAATGCAATGAAACAATTTAACGTACAGGTTATCTAATTTACATACATATCTTTATACCAAGTCCCCTCTACGTGGTCGGCAGAAACTGTCGATTACTGTAATAACTATTAATTTAACATTCATAATTAAAGAATTAAAGATAGCCTCTGTAGTCTAGCAGTCCGCCGACGGACTTCTTGACCGGGCTCAACTCGGATCGGAAAATAAATGTCGTAAGCTTCATTATCAAACCTTGTAACTCCAAAATTTTCGAAACGTTGATTTTAATACATTTTTCTACGTAGTGTAAATATATCATTTTTACAACAAACACAAGAATTTATGATATTTTAATGTATAATAAGTTGTTCGTCTATTTTTCTATTGTAAGTTATGTAATAAAACAGTTTTTTCTTCCTCCCGTAAAATTTTACCAAATGGAAATACGGAGTTTGAAAATTAAGACAGCGATGTGTTTTTAAATTTTCTAATAAAAATAACGGTGCCCGGGATTGGATTTGTGCTTGTTTGGCGAAATGCTTGCCACCTATCACATCATGGGATTTAGTGCCTTCGACTAGTTTTTAATTGAGCTGGTTTGGTCTTTGAGGTTGTCCCTGAAAGGTAGGTAAGGCAGGCTTGGTTTGGAAAAGGCGGTAGTTTACGGTAGGTAGGATCACCCTTTATCTCTCTTTAAAATTGTAATAAATTATAAAGCGAGTGATAAACATGAGGAAGTAAATACGTTAACAATTACTTTATATAACAATTTTTGGCCCCCTTTTTATGGTAATTTAAAAAAAATAGTCGAAATTTTAACTCGGTTCTTTAACTGCATGCATATTGATAATATGCATGCATATAAATTGATAATATGGATTAGGCATAATAGCGTAGCGGATAAAAATGTATGTAATAATAGTGTAGGTACTGATAGGTAGGTATTGATAGCATAGGTGAATTATTTCATTGGTCTAAAATCCGAACCTAAGTCGACCATTACAGAACTGATAATAGAGAGAGACTACTGATGATGAGAAACTGATGAAAGAGAAACATTTCCTATAAAATATATTAAAATCAACTTTTCCTAAAAAAAACTGGACAGACTACATTTCATTTCTATTTAATGGTTTTTCATTTAAAAAAAGTATCTTCCAGCACATATCCCCGAAAAGGTTGGCAGAGCCACAACCAGGGCACACCCTATTAGCCTAAGATACTACGTCCCACAATGTGATAGGTGGCAAGCCTATCGCCAACCGGGCACATATCCAATCCTGAGCAACGTTTTTTTTTATTAGAAAATTGGAAAACTCAATTTTCTTTTTGTTGCCCGACCCGGGATTCGAACCCGGGAATAGAATGTGCAAACATTCGGTTACATGCAATGTACATGGACGAACTACTCTTTTGCCTAGAGTAGGTAAATAGATATGGCAAAGTCATATTTTTTCACTGCATTGACAATATAAAAAAATAACATAAGCGTTGTTTATCACGAACACGTTGGTGTCTGCCGAAAAGTTAGAAGCATGAAAATTCATTTTATAAATTCATTTTATTTTTAATAATTGATAATATTCTGTTCAGTATTTACAGGTAACACACTTTTAATGTTAGTATTTTCTAAAATACTAAATGTTTTATATGATATTTTTAATTCGATTTTCAGCTCTATGAATATCGATGTAGGTTCGGATCTTCTACTGTATATATACAAAAATGAATACCTGTCTGTATTGGTCATCGCATCATACGCGAACAACTAGAATTTTTTGTTGCGTTAGTTTTGTGAAGAAAATATTTTATGAAAAAAATGTAGCATAACACTAGAAAATTTAAGAATACTCAACAAAAATAGAAATTTGACATAACTCTAAATTGTTTTATTAACAGTGAATTCAATATACGTAGTTAAGACAGGTCAGATAGTTTAAAAAATAAATAATTCAATTACGTAAATATTTATTAAATATTTGCACACCACTATGTGGCAGAATATTGAGTAGGTAAGCTTAAATATTTCTGCAAAAACTTATTAACATATATGTATTCCAACGATCGATATATTTCGTTTATTTTTTTAACTGAGTCGATTTTTTGCAATTTATTTCTGAATTTCAAACAGTATAAATAAAATAATCTTGTTATTTTGATTACTTACGAAATCAATCTATTTTATTCTGTTTTTTTTTATTTACTGTTTACCACAACATTTTCCATCCCACATTAAACTTCCTAACCAAATTTAAAAAAAGGTTAATTTTAAAAAAGTAGGCTTTGTCAGAACTCGATTCTTTAAATATATGCACGCACATGCACATCTGATAAAAATCAATCCAACAGTTTAAGTATGAAAGCGTATCAAATATACTTTCAAAATTATAATATCAGCATAGATACTTTTGACAAAACTATGAAAAAGTGAATATTGTAAAATAAATTTTCAACTTTTTTTTTTATTTACTCTGTGTTTCTGTTTAGTTCCCAGTTGAGATTTGATTCGAATCTACTGAACTGGGGGGTTACCATAAGCTCTTAAAACAGTGTTATTTCAATAATACTAAATGTCATCGGAGAAAGACAACCTTATGCGTATGCAATAAAGTTGCTTATAAAACCGAACATTTATCAAGATGGAAATAATACTGCTATAAGCGTTCATGGTAGGGCCCCTGTAAGGTTACATTTGAAGTTGGAATCATGCTATACCGAAAATTGAAATCGAGTTTTATTTTGGTACTTTTGAACACACTACTGGTAAATTATTAACATTTAATTAATAGAAAACATTAAGTTATTTTATCGGATTCGTTGAATTTATTTGTAACTAAATGTCAGTAATGAACTATACATACTTACAATTCTAATTTCCAATTCACATAACTTTTTTATATTGGAGAAAAAAAGACAGATTTCCTGACTGTAAGAAATTCACGCTGCCTAGAGACGCCAAAGGTAGTAATGGTGCGTTGTTAATTTGATGCCGAGATGTTAAGCCTCGAGCAAAAGTAAGTTTGACGGCTACCTTATCCTGCGAACCAGAACACGTCAACGGTTAACATTGACGTTATGACAACAGGAATAAGCAAGGCGGTAGTATCAATCCGGGGGAGTCGCTGTGAAACTCAAGCCAGTCAAGTAAACTTAGTCAGATGTCACGGTGTTATTGACAGTGAGCCCATTCTCATCTTTTACAAGCTGCCTCGCAAGAGGGCAGATTGCCTATTCTGTAACCAACACGGGGATATCGAGTTTCAAGAGTACTTGACAAAATATAGCTGGCTACTCTATGTTTTAAAGGAAATCATCTTTCTTGCCACTAGGGGTCACATGAAAGAGAAAACGAGCGAAATCAAAACCTGACTGTTATTTATATACTTAATTTAGAGGCAGTAAAACTGCAAATTCTCGATAAGACTTTTTCGACGCATCTCCAATTTCATTACTATGTCCATACTTGATAATTCTCTTTTCTAAAGGTAGTTCGTCACTCCGAGGTAAGTCTTTCACAAATTTTATTAAGATCCATCTTGTGCTTCTTGAGTTATCTTACCAATGTTATAAAATGCAAGACTTTGTAATGCATGCCTATAACATATTCTATACTTAAGATTGATATATAAACTGATCGCCTCTGTGATCGAGCGGTCCGGCTGTTGGACTTGACTGCATGAGCTCTCGGGTTCGAATCCCGGGTCGGCCAACAAAAAGAAAATTGGATTTTTCCAATTTTCTAACAAAAAAAAATGTTGGTCGGGATAGGAAACGTGACCGGTTGGCGATAGGCTTGTCACCTATCCCATTATGGGACTTAGTATCTTCGGCTAGTCGTGGGTGCCTTGGTTGTGCCTCTGCCTACATCTTCGGGGATATGGGCGTGAAGATACTTTACTTCTTTGATATATAAATTAAAGGTTACAGTATAATTTGGCACTTGGGAGAAGTCACAATTCACGGGAAGCCAGTATTATAAACGCCAAACTTACACAAAAACTTAGGAACGAAGTAGGATGAAACTTCAAATTAATATAGTACTTCTTAAACATCACAACAATACAGACTCATCACAGATAATCTATAAAAAATTTGTATAGTTTTTGCAAAGCCGTACCTAGAAGCTAGAACTTAATATTGTATTTATGTTACTAAAAGTATTTACTGTAAAACTAGAATTTAATAATATTTAAATTTTTTTCTACATTCTTATTGACGATATCACCAAGAATTAGCATGAAGTACTACACGGAATTTAAAATACGATATTACCAATCCGAACGAGCTGCTGCAAAATATAAATACATATAACAATCTGCACTAGTGGAATAATTCAATAAGCACTAGCGGGCGATGGGATCGTCACATCCTGTCACCGTTTATGTAACGTTATTTTATAATATGAAATAAATTAAAAATGGAACATAATAGTTTATTTTGTATAATTATGATAAATTATAATGATGAGTTGCGACGCAGATAGCACGTCGCACAAAACATGCATTACGGAGCATTATTACGTTGAAATTAATGTAAACAACTTTACCATTGCGCAAAAAAACACTCTTATTCGAAGTACCTATTCCCTTTTACAATAATTTTGGACCTAAGCCGTCTTACTGCAAAAAAATATAAAAGCTAAGATTTAGCGTTTTATTAAAAAGTGGCAAAAATTGGATTTGGAAAATTGGACGTTGACACGTCATCCACGTGTAGCATGTTATTTATTCTATATCAAAATTAAACAGTGTTTAGCAAAATTGGCGTCTTAATAATTTTTTTTTTGTCGTAAGGTGGATTTTGCAATTTATATACATTTTTGATATTAATTTTCGGATATTTTATTGAATCAGGCGTTACTTTGCGGAAATCCATTGTAACAGATGTAAAATAAGCCTTTATTTTGCTAATTCCGCGTAAGCAGTGTAACTGTTATGGCAAATAATCCTCCAAACGACACAGAATGTGACAAGCCTAACTGACGTTCCCATCACCCACCTCCACGACCAGAATACGAATATAGGAAGAGCTCGGGAAACAAAATAGATTGTCACGTTCTTCACATGTGACAACCCTACCTAAAGTACTTTAGGCTTGTCACATTCTGTGTCATTTGGAGGATTATTTGCCACAACAGTTACACTGCTTACGCGGAATTAGCAAAATAAAGGCTTATTTTACATCTGTAATAATTTTCAGCTCATTTTCCAAAGAAATTTAATAGAATGAAAACGTTAATACATTTTACACCAAGTGATTGTCTTACACTAAAATAAGAACGTTAAGAGGTTGGATTCCCATGGATTTAACTTTTTATAAATTTCCAACCTTACATTGAGCAAAAAGGAAAAAAGTAGCACAGTATCTGAAAGACCTTCATGAGATTAAACGAAAAAAGCTACTAAATAAAACGTCTGATTATAAGACAAAACTCTACGACTTAAGCTTCCTACAAAACATCATTAAACTGCTTATGATATCTGATTATAAAATTGTGTATCTGAGTTGAATTCAATTTTATAATGGTAAAGATAGCGAACAAACATGTTACTCCCAAATGACAAAAAAAAATAGCCTGTAGACACTTCAGATGTTGTTTAGTTTAGTGTTGGGCCAACAAGGAAACTGTACTGCAAACCGTATCCTCCAGTATGATGTGTGACGGTCGGTCGCTACTTTTACCCGAGCGAGCAAGGTGCTGTACCTTAATAACGTTTAAATATAATAGTTTAAATATAAAAGTTTGAATCTTAATAATGTTTAAATATAATAATTTTTAATAACAACTTTTAAATAAATTTGTTATGGTCGGATATGGTCTAGAGTTATCTACCACCAGTAGTCTTGTTAATAATGACCCTTTTCATCTTAGCTTACCTCTTACGACTGCCAGGCAGGACGGCAGATGATCTATATATAAATATAATATGAATGGTTTAAGTCAGTTTATCATAATATTAATACGTGAAGCAAAAACTTTGGAACCCTTTTTATAAAAATTGCGCCGACTGAGGAGTAGGAAGTTTGGCACACTTATAGATTATGTGCAGAAGAAGTGCAGAACGCTAATATTTTTTAAGAATAATGCTTATAAAGGGCATTAAATAAAAAAATAAAACATTACACATACTACCAAGAATTTGACAGAAACGGATCACAGATGGCGCACTAACTATATTCTTAGATGTTTGGAAACAAAGTAGTTCGTCGTGATAGATCAAGATGGCGCTTTTATCAAAAATATATTTGATAATAGAACGTTAATGATGTTTGAACATCACATTTTAATAATTTGCATTGAACAACTTATAATTAAATTTGTTATGTTCGAATTTCGACTACTTCTACTTATTACTATTGGTCGCCCACTAGTACAATTGTTTGGAAATTCGGAAAACAAATATTGTTTAAACGAACAGTTTTTTTCCATTGTACGAGTATATAATAAATAGTTTATAGCGCGTTTACACCACCTCGCGAACCCATATCGTTAACTGCAACAGTTTTGTCTAAAAATATTAAACTAAAATAACCTAGAATCTACTTCTTCGGAAATATTGGCATGCAGATGCTTTCTTTATACTCTAGCTCTAAAGTGTAACCTGATAGTGCCAAGCATTGGCATAATTGGCATTAATCTTACCCAGGTAAATTCCTGTCCCAACTCTATTCCACCAATAGTCTTATTAGTAATTGCCCGGTCAACTATAAATCGTCTCTGACGAACGTGGTCTAACGGTCTGGCATCGGGCTTGACTTCTTGAGGTCCCGGGTTCAGTCCTCAGGTAGGTTAACAAGAAAAAATGTGAAAAGGTGTGATTCCAATTTTATAATGAAAATAACCTTTCCGAAATTGGATATATGCACGGTTGGCGATAGGCTTGCCACCTATCATATTGTAGGATTTAGTGTATTTGGTCAGATATGGGTGTCCTGGTTGTACCTCTGCCTACTTCGTAGGGGATATGGGTGTGAATATACCATAACTGCTCACAGGCAATTCTTTTTGTCATATTGAAGTTCGAAAATAAGCCATAGCCAGCTGCACTAGAAACGGTTGACATCTTAAAACGAATATTAATTTGTAAATTTGTTGTCACGCAAAAATGGAACCTGTTTTGTCATGTCTCAACTTTTCCTTAAATATTTTTGTCAAATATACGCGGAATTACACGAACATCAAACATTGCTTATTAAAGACTTATGTCATTAAAATGTCATTAGACAATTGTATAAGAATCTTGTGATTAATGGTCTCATTACATACCATTATTATTATTTTTTTGTAATAATACACGTAGTGTCTTTCTTGATAGAACATCTAGAAATTTCAAACCTGAAACAGCTGCTACCAAACATAATGTATAAAATAATTGTATTTTTTCCATCCTTGGCACTTGGTGAAAAGTAAAATGTTTATAATTATATTTTTTATACAGGGTAACATCTAAAGCACCAGCCAAGTTTGAAAAAATGTTTGGAATCGATATCACCTTCGATTTATGAAAACACTAATCATGTATCATCCTCATCACTATCATTTTTATCCGCCGCAAAATACAAGATGCATGGTAATAACGTGAAAAGGGCATAAAACACGTTTAACCGACATAAAGCCCGGTGAAGTTGTAAAAACCTCACGGTTAGCAACAAATAACATGAAACGACATAAAGCCCGGTGAAGTTGTAAAAACCTCACGGTTAGCAACAAATAAGTCATTCAAAAAAAAAGACTCATACTAGGTACGACATAGTGTGACGACAAGTGAAGCATTTTTGCGGACTATTTTAAATCAATGTTGATAAAAATACCTAAATATTACAATTTGGAAATTACATTTAAAATGCATTACCATTGTAAGCCTTTAACCCCTTTTATTAAAATTTAGCCGGTTCTTCCAAAAAAAGCTACCAATAACATAATATATAGCAATAAAATTTATCAAATAATATAGAAGAAGACATTTGCTCACTTTTCAGTAATAGTGATACTGAGAAACTGATATAACAACAATATTAAAAAAAATCAACGAAATGTACTTAACCTAGTATTATTTATTACATTTGTGAGAGAGATCTAGCGAATAAATACACGACTCTCCTGATGGGAATAGGCTTATAGATAGTACAGTTGCATTATAGTCATGAATCCGGAATGTTAAGCATTTTGTGCAAATCTATCGGCTACCCTACTCTCCGAATCGGAACATGACAGAGCCATCATAGCGACAGGAAAAATTAGGTTCCAACCCGGGCAAGCTAGTGCACAGTACACTACCACCAGCGGTCTTTTTGGTGAAGACCTATAGTTTTAATCTCTATTGACCTTTTACAACAGGGGGAAAACTTAACGTACATGACATATACCACAATTACGTTTAATATACATCTGTTTTATACAATTATCTACATTAAGCTGCCCGGTGATATTGGATATAAACTTTTATATAACTTTAAAAAATGTATCATAATATTAACACGTGAAACCTTTGGACCATTTTTACAAAAAATTATGAAATTTGGTACACTTATAGTTTATGTGTAGGAATAGCGCAAAATGATAATATCTTTCAATAAAAATGCAGAGGCGCTCTGTGAAGAAAATTATGTAAGACCCAAAATACAAATGTGGCTAATGTGAATTGAAATAAAAATGGCAAAAACCGACTTTAATAAGCAAAGCAAGTGCGTACACAATCATAACATCTATGTATAAAAGAAAGTCGTGCTAATTACACTATTATAATATTATAGTACTCAATAATTTAATGTTCATCAAATCTTTACCTATTCCTAGGTTATACGGCCTTCTTATGCCATTATTTTTTATTTATAACATTGCCTATTCACTACTTTTAACATTATTTACTTAAAACTAAGACTTAACTACAAAAATAGAAAATTAAGTTGCAATACATAAATACTAGAAAAATATAATTTTAAAACTGTAAAAATCCTTTTTTTATTTACCTAATCGACGCTATTCTGTATATAACAACATATTCATTTTGTGTAAACACGTTATAATGTTAAATCGACGTTAAATAATTAAACTTTAAATCGTCACAACTTATTAAATTTGAAACTAATAGATGTCAATCATACATATAAAGATTGCCTATGTTCGGGGCGTAGTCGTCGTGCACATTTCTTCCGCCGTCGCAGACTGCGAATCCACTGGGACATATTCTTGAACGGCTCACGCAGGACATTCGTAGTAATGTCCACGACGCGCACCTCGTTGTCATTGCATGGGTATACTCGGGTGACTCTTCCTCGGGGCCAGACGTTCCTCGGTAGGTTGGGGTCGCAGACGATAACCAGGTCACCAATCTTGGCCTCCCGGTGTTGCGAGGCTCCCGCCAGTGTACAGTGTACAGAATACATACTTCTTCAGTTTTGTTCTAAGTATAACTTCTTTATGGTAAACACTAGTTAGTTTAGTAAAATATCCTATTAATATTATAAATGCGAAAGTTTGTATGTATGGATGTATGGATGTTTGTTACTCTTTCACGCAAAAACTACAAAGCCGATTACGATGAAATTTGGTATGTAGGTAGCTGAAGACCCAGAATAACATATAGGCTACTTTTTATCCCGGAGTTCCCGCGAGATTGGGACTTACGCGGGTGAAACCGCGTGGCGCAGCTAGTACAAAACTAATTAGTTACACTTAAGGACTACACAACAAAAGATGGTCTAAATCTGAAGTGATAAGGAAATACTAGAGATAACACAGAGTACATGACTGTAGTAACTAGTAGTAGGTAGTATTGACTCTTTTATCTCTCGTAAATCACAGATGAAAAACACATACATTATGCTGAAAAAACAATACTATATATACATAAATATATAAAAATGAATACATATACAAAGAAAAAAATAATGAACTAGTAGAAATGAGGATCATTAATTAGTTAACTTACTATATGGCTTTATACTGAGTGGCTTGATATACACTCTCTTTTGTTAATAAATTTAAGTATTAAGTTATTAGTCATAAATTTCTGGTAACGCTGTATAATTTTATGATTTTTTGTATGACGAAGGTAAGTCCGTAAAAATGTGTATCTGTTTCTTCAAGTAAGTTAATGCCATCTCAGAGTCTTAAGTAAACAGGTTGCCTCATTGCTAAAACATATTTAAAAAGACTTGGCGGCAACGAAGATAAACAAGATAAATTAATTTATTCAAGAGTATTTCATTTGTGATTTAATTCATGATAATTTCTTTATGATTATTTCCATTCAATATACACATGAAACTCAAAAATAAAAACGAGCTTCAAAAAACAGATTCATAAAGCAGATATACAATGTGAATGTGGATGGATGTAGGTACCCGGGGAAACCAAGGCTGACATTCCACGATCAGATCAATCGGATATTATGCGAGGGTGATGTCACGAGTCTCCGAAACCGGCGTGTTTGTATGAAAAGGGTTATGAATGTGAAGGAAGCTAGACAGGTTTGTCAGGATCGTGAGGTCTAGCACTCGATAGTCTCTGCCTACCCCGTATGGGACTTGGCCTTGGCTTAGATGTATGTATGTAAATTTACGAATTTTTTTAAATTTATCAGTTATTTTTGGCTCCAGTTTTTTTTCTAATTTGACTTTATGTGCTGCCACGTGTGGATATATTTCTTCTTTGGTTATCATCCAAAACTGAGCGCAACGATATGAAGCCCACTTATTATACTCGTAATATATTCCTGTCATGCTTTTGTTTATTGGCTTTGGTCCAGGTTGAAACGTCACACCTAACTGCGTGCGTCATTTGCACAAATTATGCAGTATAGATAGCTAAACACCGCAGACATAATTGAACCCTTGCCCTTCGTCTCTCGCTGACGTAGCGCTAATCATTTGATTTTGTTTTTTTTATATTATAGGGAGACAACAATCAGACGGATTTCCTGATGGTAAGAAATGCCGTCGCCTATAGACACCAAATTAGGTAATGGTGAGTTGTCAACTTGAGGCTAGGATGGTCAGCCTCCTGCGTAAGTAAGTAAACCGGCTACCCTAACCTCCAACCGAAACACGACAATGACGAGCATTGTCATTTTGCGGAAGGAATAGGCAAGGTGGTGGTGCCTGTATGTCCGGGCGAGTCGTTGCAGGACTCTGCCACCTAGTATTACTAGTTGTAGAGTTGTAGATTTAAGGTGACTTTTTCTCTAATCATTTGCATAAAAATCACCGGTCATGGGATTAAAAAAAAATTGTAATAGTCAACCACAATGAGAACCTTTTCATATTGCATAAAAACAATAGTAATAATTCGTGTTTAGGGGCAAGTAATGTACCTTCTTATTATGACAAAAGGCAGCAAACAAGCTTGCGGCTACCTTGGTGGAAAGATAAAATCGCAGCCTATATGTTGTGAATGCGTCACCATCCTATGTCTAGGTTGTTAGGCCAATGTACAAATCTACCGGTTTCCCTACCCTCTGGACCGGAATATGATATTGGCATTTCGGAGGCAGGAATAGGTTAGTGGATCCGGGCAAGTTGCTGCAAAGCACTCTACCAGTGGTCTTGTTGGTAATGACCCGTTCCCCTTTGCTTGCGTCTTTATTTTAATTAGTTTTATTTATTATGTACACCAAAGTTGGTAATGGTACGTTGCCAACCTGAGGCTGGGATATTAAGCTTTGAGCAAAAGTAAGTTTTCCTGCTACCTTATCCACTATACCGGAACACATCTGCGGCAAGCACTGACGTTACGGCGACAAGAATAATTTAGGAGGTGATGCTAATCTGAGCAAGACGCTGCGGAACTGTAGCACCTAAGCCTATGCTCGCCTTTTTCGAACTGCCTGGCTTGAAGGCAGAGAGCCTAATCTGCAAAGGAGCCCGGAACTACTCAGGGAAGTTCAAAAGATCGTAGTAGAGTTCACCTTAGAGAACTAGTGTCCGAAGGATACCTGGTCTTTATTATAGTGTCAATAGAGAATCAATTAAATACCAAAAACCTATCCGTAAATTATAATTAAAACTATCTAGATCATGTCAGCTTTAGAATGAAAAACCGTACCGAAATCGATTAATTTGACTTATATTCATAGCTTATTATAGCATAGCTTTAGGTATACTTTATAAATCATATACGTTTACTGTAACCTTTTCTTTTTGGGGAAAGTAGCGGGTTATGTGAGACTCTTACTTACTAAACCACACGGTGTCCTCTCCTTCGCCAGGTACCGTTGCTGTGGGGACGCTTTCGCAAACTTCCACTGCCTCGGCGGCGTTGGATTTGACGATCCCTTTCTGGTAGCCCCACTCAACAGGGGCCGTATGTCGTCTAAAGAGGGACACGGCGACACAGCGTGCACCACTTCCAGTGGCGACAGGAACCCCTGCCGCAACCCCATCTCGGACGGATGGGCTAGATGGAAAGCCCACCTCCTTCGCCGCGGGCCGTGCTGCCGCCATCCCACGCGGGTCAACTGACCCACCTCCCTGTGTGCGCTCCTCGTGTCTCCTCTTGGACAGATTGGGGTACTTCTCTGGTCCGAATTTATTTCACCGGGGCCTAGGCTCGACCCCTGTTACTCAGCCGCCTCGCCACGACAAGGCTCGGAACCTTGGGGGGACGTTAACTGTAACCTAATAGGTTACAACCTAAAAATTTAAATTTGACATTAATAAATTTTTAAACATGTGTTATGTATAAGTATACATTAAGTGACATTTTTTTGTTTTTGATAACAAGCAAGCTTCTCAAGTTTTATTTATAAGATTCTTGGTCACACTTTTTTATTAAATTCTAAAAAAAATTTTTCAAACGTACTCCAATTTAGTAACGAAAAAATGTTGTTCATCTTTTTTCTTTTAATATAAAAATAAAAAGGTGAAAATTATTTTCTCATTTATCATTGTCTATGTGTGCAATTATGTAAAGGTGTTTACGCAATAACGAATTAAATAAGTAAATTAATACATTATTATAGTAAGTAATATATATAAAAGTACGTGTAGTGCTTGACAGAAGTGGGTAGTCGCTCATTGGTTGAAATTCGGCCAAAATAAATTTTTATATGTTTTGGATATGAACGCCATCTTCATTTATCAAGTCCAACTACTTTGTTTCCAAACTTTATGAGTGATGAAATAAAATATCACTGATGGCACACATAGTTTGTGTTATCGTTGCAGGAACATGCAAGTTCTAGGTAGCAAATTATAAAATGTATACTGTTTTGTAATGCCTGTAATTTGTGACCTAAAACAACTTGAAAAAAATGTGAGTCGATTATTTAAATTTTTTTGAAGTTTTACTGTGCCTTAATAATAATTATTAGACGATTAAAACTCCAAGTTTAATTTTAATATGATATATGACTTGAGATATGACTTGAGTACTCCTAGGTTCAAACTGCTTCAATAGTAAATTTTACATTGGGGTACAGATTATACTTAAAACACATCTACTCAAATTTACTATTACTTTAGTCTTCGTTTATTACTAAGACGGTGATATCAACATATGTTCACGCGAGTGTGCGCAGACCCTAATCTAATTGTACCATCCATTATCACCTTCAATCCCTTTATAAACTTGTGTTAAGTGAAAATCATACCTAACACTTGATGATAAAATATAAATTTGAATATGTCATCAACATCGTCGAAACATAAGCTTCGAAAAATTATAAGTACCTTCCATACCAGGGATTTAGTTCAGTTTTAAAGTTGATGTTACTGGATCGGGTTGTTAAATAAATAAATATTGCGTAATTTGAAAAATGGACATCGGAACACGTTTTTCAGATTGGGACTTTTACAAAAGCAAATGTATGTATTACTTTTATTACTCAACGCAACGAAATTAAAATTATTTTTATTTCAAAGTATTTTTTAAATTTTTTTAATTTATTATTTTCCTTTACTACGTAATAGTTTCGTTACATACCTATTTGTGATAGCCACTGATAGCGAAATTATTTTAAATTAAAAAAATGGTATTATAAAG
>NJDD01014393.1:0-14733 GCA_002245505.1 Calephelis nemesis | reverse complement strand
TTTTCACAAACGACAAAACAAGAGGGGTGATATAAATTTGACGTGTCTGTGTGTGTATGTGTGTCTGTGGCATCATAACTATTGAACGGATAAACCTATTTTGATGCGATTTTTTTCAGTTGACGTGATAGAGATGGTTTACAACTACGTTTATTAAAAGTTTTGTCGGCAGTAATTACAAATTTAAATTTTAGGATGGTTTACAAATTTTTGATAGCAAAATGGTTTTGAATTTTATCTACTTATTAGGGACGCATATTGACCGCCTCGTTGGTCAAGTGGCTAGCGTATACGTCTAACTATAACGAACGGCCGCGAGGCTCGGGTTCGATTCCTGACGGGGGCAGACATTTGTGTGATGAAAATTTAGATGTCTGCTTTTCCAGGTCTGGGTGTTTATTAAATTTATTCTGGTATCTATTTAAGTATTTCTATGTATTAGTATGTGCGTTGACTAACACCCATAACACAAGCATAATATAATATGCTTACTTTGGGGTTAGATTCAATTTGTGTAATATGTCCAGAGATGTTTATTTATTATTTATTTATTATTAATGATAAGTTACCTTTAATAAAACATAAACTCAATTAACACGGAAATAGTAAAAAATATATAATTTTATCATAATTACTCAGTTGAAAGAGCTTCCCCAGAGTGTACAATGAATAAATGAATTTCATTGGACAAATTACACACATCGAAATTTATCCCAAAATAAGAAATTATATGCTTGTGTTGCAGGTATAAGTCAACAATACCTTATATATTGAAATATTGAAAAAAATCCAAAACAAATTTAATAAACACGCCTAGTCTCAGAAATGCAGACATCTTGATCATCACACAAATGTCTGCTCCCTTCGGGAATAGAAACTGAGCCTCACAGTAAATCGACCCTTTCCGTCGGCTCTTTCCAACAACGAGGTATTTTAATATAAAATACGTAAATAAATATTTTAGATGTTGCCATAAATGATTCAAATGTCATAAAACTTTTTTGTATGTCTGTCACATTTATAAGACTAAAGTAAGTATTTGTTTTTATAAGAAGAAGAGGAAAAGTATAAAATTAGTTAATAATAGTATAGTAACTTTAAACTTTCCTAATTGCATAAATAGTTTTCTAACTACTATTACACAAGATACTTCATTTGCAGAATGACCATGTGTTCTAATTACTTCAAACCGGCCAAACAACAACTGGGCACATCAAGAATACATTAATAAAGCTACCTTTACATTGACAGCGATTGTTTTTATGGGTACTTTAAGGCCCCATACTCAGTCAGCCAGAAGAGCCAATCACCGCACTCCCTCGTTCCATGATTACTACGAAATATTGCGCTCTAAAGTAAACGTCTTAAGCGACAAATCACTATTTTTGACACTATAAAAGTAATTTAAAAAAAAAGAATAAAAAGTGAAACACTTATCTTTTAGGTATAGTACTTATCTATGTTTATGTTAAATCTGGTGTCGATGTTTTCACAATAATTGAATAAATAAATTATATAATTGAATATTAAATTGAATAATTGAATTGAAGGAGACAAAAGCTTTCAAAAAAGAGTTAAATTTTTGATTTTTTTCTATCGAGCAAAGTGAAATGAATCGTGTTTTGGAAACACTAGTCTTATAAAGCATAATATTCATGTTAATCTTAATGTGTATTTTTGTCATCAAGATCCATGATTGCTTTGTATGAAAAAAAACAGTAAACTGCTGACGTATTTTAGCGTATATTGCCCCTTAAGGAGATATCATTAAAATTTGTCAACGAAAAAAATAGGAATCAACACTATTTTCGTCGTAATTCTCTTAGTTTTTGTGCAAGTAAGTTTTTTAAACACAAAGATAAAGTATGTTATAAGTTAAATCAACAAATAACATATCAATTTCTGCGAAAAATTAATCGTTTTTGGGTCATTTAAAACGTAAAGTTTTTGCATTAGATTGTTTAGAATCCACCAGCGTTAGGCTATTAGTTTGTATTGTCTACATGCCCCATAAGTAAATTATTATTTGTTAAAACTATTTATTGTCATTTTGTGATTTTTTTAGATAATGCTTTTTAAGCCATTCGCAAAAACCAATATAGTTTTGTGTAAATAGTTGAAATTCTCACTGTTTGATAGATTGAAAAATCGTTTAAAAATGTATTTCTATCCATCACCGTAATTTATTGAAATTATCCTTCTTTTCAAAAAATTGGTGAAATTGACTTTTTAAGATGTCGCTAATCAGTAACATTATATAGCATAATATTTTAATAGTGACATGTGTTTAATAAAATTTGCGTTTGTGGTCTAGTGGTCCAATACTGACGTTGACTGCGTAAGGTCCCGTATCTGATTCCCGGGCCGGGCAATTCAAAAGATATTTTAACATTTACGTAATGATATAAAATAAACAACGTTTTCCGGGATGACATGTGCCCGGTTGACGATATGTTTGCCACATTTTACATTGTTGGACTAAGTACGGGTGTCCTGGTTGCACTTCTGCTATTTTCTCCAGGTATATGGGCATGAACATATTTCATTTATAGTTTTGATGTAGATATTATATGACACGTAATTTACTATACTTTAAGAATATTAAATTTAAGATTATTATTTACATTCACCCTTGGTTTTCGTAGCAAGTTTTTAAGCACACGGTACAGCAAATTTATTAAGTATAGTAGAAATCTCTTGGTATTATCGAGGGTGTCAGGAATAGACGACCCCATCAGCCGCGTTTGGTTACTATTTCTATTCACCAGTAGGTACACTCAGACATAACTGCGTGGTGTTGTGCTCTACAGCAGCTCGAAGTGTTTGGTACCACTGTCCTATCTTTTCCTGCCGCTATGACATCAATGCTCGTTTGTCATGTCCTTTGTAAAGTTCGTTCCTAACTCTCTTATGAAGAGCTATTAAAAAATGTTCAAATACCATAGATTATGCGGAGAATCTCCATCAACACCATTATTTCTGTCCCCTTAATAACATTTCTTTGTCATTAAACTAAGTATGTCAAAGATCAGCTCAGTCGGATAGCTGTTTTAGAATTAAATTGCAAAACTCCACCTAAATATACTTATTCAATTGAAATTAACTAAATTCTGTAAAGAAACTGTTCCATAAATACTAGTGTCCGACCGGAAATTGGTTTTCAGCCGAAACCGAAATTAAACCCGAACTTTCGGCCTTGTTCTTTAGCTTCAGCGGTGACCGAAACCAACACATATTGCAAATTTCTATTAAATCTTGAATGTAATGTACTTACTACAGAACAGGCGGAACTTATATATTATATAAATTTATTCAAAACCTAGGAAAGAACCAGTTCGGCGCGAAAGTTACCACTTAATAATTTACGAACACGACCGACATTTTTGGCTGAAACCGCAACTAAAACTTTATCTAGATTTCATGTCTGAAACTGGCAGAAATTGAAACTGAAACTTTCGGTCACTCATTAATAAACATCCTACTGACCTTCGACGGAAAAGTTAATACATAATTTGTTTGTCAAAATGTAAAAGTTTTTTATTGATTAATTAATTATACTTTCCACGCTTTGTAAGTAAAGTTTTTTGGATTTTTTATTCATAAATAAAATGTATATGAAATGAAAAATATTTTAAACAATTAAAACTGGTTTTAATATTTTATCTTCGCTATATTCTGTTTTTTTTACATTTTGAATCAAAGACAGGTAAAAAAAATACTTACATCAACGAGGGCTGTGCGTCTGATCTTAAAATAATATATTTTACAAAATCCTGAAAAATATAGGACGATAAATATTTTTAAAGATTACCGAACACAATTATTTTGGTAAAATACGCGCGTATTCACCACATTTTTGTATTATGAGAGCCTAAAAGAGGATTTCGGGTGTTACTCAGGTGCGTCAGATTATATAAGGGAGAACAATCGTATTACGGATAAATACGTACATTATTTATAATATCTCTATAGAGTCACGCTTGTAGGATAGGTTTAGGTCCCTAGAGGCGGTAATGCCGCAGGGCTGGCTACACTCATCTTTGCTGTATACCCTCTACACAAACGACGTAACCCGACCGCCGCAAGTCCACGAACCTCTCATAATAGGAGCCACATGGGCGCACTCCTCCGACTAGCAGCCACGATCCTGGGCGATCAAACACTACTGGTGAGAAAGTGGCGAATAGAAGACTACTCGGATAAAAGCGCAATGGTACTCTTTAACAGACGTATTACGCCTAACGAACGGGCGAGATCCGGTCGTCACCCGGATGTCATCAAAATGTTCGACAGAGTAATCTCCTGGGAAAAGTCCACAAAAACCTAGGAGTTACCCTTAACAGTAATATGTCGGTCGGAACGCACATATTACTAACTAATAGAGCTAAAGTTCACACTTAGCCGCCTCTATTATCTAATAAATATAAATAGTAAAACGTCACTTCGTAACAAAATGACACTAATTTACAAAACAAATTTTGTTAGGCCAATCTTATCTTACGCGAGTGTAGCCTTCGCACATACCTATTCGTCCCATTAAAATTACAAGCATTCCAGAATAGATTCATGAGCGCTGCCATGGGCTGTTCATGGTACGTAAGTAACGAGGACCCTTAACTAGATTTACCTACAATAGCGACACATTTCAAATAGTTATCCGAACGTTACTTTAAAATAATACTGACATACCCAATTGTAAATCTATTGGGTATGTCAGTATGGCATGTAAGATTGAAGTAAGGTGGGTTTATTTAAATAGGTATTAGGTAAGTACATATTTAAATATTATGACGATTTGTGCGTGACGTACGGGTCATCAACTTTCATAAAACAAATATTTTGATTAGCAATTACGGCAACTCGGTGATTGATATATTTCCGTCATTGGAGACATATTAAGACATATACTAATAGCCGTTGCGTTAGCGTATGAACTACGTTTGTCTACTAATACGTCCCCAATTTTTTCCCTTGCTTGAATCGGATTTTTTCGTTTTCATAAAGTAAAAATCTAAATTGCGCCAAGTTTCTTCATTGGATTCACCTATTTTAGCGGATAGAGAAAACAAATTAGGTATTGTTATTTTTAAAAAAACCTGTTTACCTACATTTGCATACAGTTTACAAATAAATTTTCAACTCGATCGACACCTGGGCAGTGCTACAGTCTCTCCAGCGGTGCCACATTGACTACCGCTATGTGTATATTGAAGTGTTTGTACAACAACGCCACTATGTCCGTCCGAATACAAGATCAGAGCACAGAGGCGATTCCATTGCAGATAAGTGTAAGACAAGGAGACGTTATATCTCCTAAGCTCTTCACCAACGCAATGAAGGACGCTTTAAGGCTACTGGAGTGGAAAGGAATGGGCATCAACATCGACGGCGAGTACATCACTCAGCTTCGATTTGCCGATGACATAGTCATAATGGCGAAATCGCTGGAAGACCTTAGCACAATGCTCGAAGACCTCAATCGTGTTTCCCGACAGGTGGGCCTTAAGATGAACATGGATAAGACGAAAATCATGCGGAATGTCCATATAGCGCCCACCCCAGTGTCAGTTAGGAACGCGATCCTCGAAGTTGTCGACGATATACCTAGGACAAACGGTCCAGTTAAGTAGGTCCAACTTCGAGAAAGAGGTGAATCGACGAATCCAACTCGGTTGGGCAGCGTTCGGGAAATTGCGTAGCGTCTTTTCGTCCGAAATACTTCAGTATCTCAAGACAAAAGTCTTTAACCAGTGTGTGTTACCAGTGATGACCTACGGCACCGAGACGTGGTCTCTTACTGTGGGCCTGATAAACAAGCTCAAGTTTGCACAGCGAGCTATGGTGCGGGCTATGCACGGGGTTTCCATGCGAGATCGATTCAGAAATGAGGAGATCCGCAGGCAAACGAAAGTCACCGACATAGCCAGCAGGGTTAGCAAGCTGAAGTGGCAGTGGGCGAGGCACATAGCGCGGAGAACTGATGGCCGTTGTTGCAGAAAAGTTCTCGAGTGTCCACGTACCGGCAAGCGAAGCATAGGACATGTTCAGCAGTGGACGTCCTATGGCTGAAATGATGAAGATGATGATGATTACAAAAAAAAATAGCTCATATACTTTAAACAATTAAGTTTAATTATAATTAAGGTTAGGTAAATATATAAGAATTATTATTTATCTACCGATTGAAATTGCTACTATCAACTTACTTACTTACATACTTACTTAGTGCTACTCAATTGGCTTATTCATAGGAAAATGTTATGATGTAATTTATTTAAAAACACTTGTACTTTCCACAATATATTTTATTATTTTTTATTTTTATAATTTAGCCAACCGGTTTCGCTATACAAGCATCATCAGGGCTATATAACAACTTTATATATATATTGATGATGCTTGTATAGCGAAACCGGTTGGCTAAATTATAAAAATAAAAAATAATAAAATATATTGTGGAAAGTACAAGTGTTTTTAAATAAATTACATCAAGAATGGAATTCCACCAAGCTCCGACGATAAGAAGTATAGAAAATGTTATGAAGTGAAAGAAATAATATTTATTTACTTTCACCAACATAGTTTTTTTCATTTCGGTGTACAAGTATGTTTATATTTATATAAGTTCATTCTATATGCATATTAAAAGAAAATATTATCGTTTCAAAAAAATGTGATCAAATTACATTAAAACCACTTTCTTTACTTAACTTGAAAGGTTTCTTATTACTGTGATTGACATTTTCAGTGTCAATGGTAACCATTCATATCTTGTCCAAATATTATTTTCTGGGAACGTAAAATAAAATATCGATAATTGTATAGTATGTATGATATTGTGTAGTAGTACATCACTATAAAACTGAACACAAAATATGGCGTTCTCGGCGAGCTGAGGACTATAATGACGTCACTTTAAACAGACGCGAAAATGATCATAGACAAAAATGTCGTTATCTCTTTCGGCATACACAATTTTAATATTTGATAAAGAGATGTTGTTAAATTAGAAGTCGATTCCAACGGTATTTATACAACTAAACAGAACTTGGTATAGAACGTTGTTGCACTTCTTTTTAAACTCTTATTTTTATAAGTGTCAAACGAAAAGTGACGGCGAACATTTTGACTTTTCATTTATTTATTATATTTGTAGGTTAATTTGCCCATTTTCTGGGGCCGGCTAAGACCTTAAGGCCATGCTGCCACATTTTCCGTATTAATTAATTCTTATAGAGTCATTAGTCACATGTCTTTCGTATCAATTAATTCTTATACAGTCATTAATCACTAATTACAAAGTTATGTGGGTCTTGAGTAAAAAGGTGGTCACCTTACATAAGCTCACTTTGGGAGATTTGGCGGCAATGAAAAAATTCACGATACACTTATTTCTTCATGATTATTTCATTTGTGCACTTTCACTGAATAAAATTAAACTAATTCCACCTATATCAGTTGTAAATTTTACTCATAATTTACACTAAATTCAATAATTGGGAAAAAAATACGACCATCTTCAGTCACAGTGGTGCTAAAACTCTCAATTTTATTTTTCAAAACATCTCCTTTTGATGATATCAAAACCAGCCAGTTACAAACAATAATTATATATGTATAAAAATAAATAAGTTTTCGGACTTACTGTAATTTAAGCTGGAAACATACTATCGGACGCGACTGACAGCCGCGACTTACCAGGTATCTAAATAATGAAAATACACTGAGCTTTGCAAACTATGACGTAAGTCACGGATATGGCCTTGAGCGTGTGAACATCCGAAAGATATCTGGCACGCTAGACGTTTATGTCAGCCGAAAGGGTCTGCGACTTTAAGTCACGTTCGTAAACCGTGGCTGATAACATTGTCCCAGATTTACTCATTACGCGACAAAAAGGCGACAAAAATGGCGTAAATAATATGAATTATTTGTTACAGATGAAGAAACAGACTCCTTATTTCTTATGGCTACACCCGGTCCAGTGCTCATGATATTAGCAGCATATTTATTATTTGTACTCAAAGTGGGTCCAGCATTAATGACAAAAAGAAAGCCGTTTGCCTTAACAAATACTTTAGTATTATATAATGGTTTGCAAGTAGTTTTTTCAGCCTATCTTGTCCAAAAGGTGAGTAAGACAATTTCACTATATTGCTAACTGGTTTAATAGTAAACTTAAATTTTTTGGGGTAATACAGTAAATAAATTCACGGTTTTTATGACGGTAAGAGGAAACCACCTCCACCCCACCAAAAATAAAATACTGAGGTATAAACTTTTTGTCTATCTCACCAGTTTCCTCGACTTTCAGTGTACCTTTCAGACTGCGACTTGTGAACATGAGTAAAAATCTAACAATTATTTCTCAGATGAATCTCACCGTCAACTTTCCTAGTATGGTCTTAACATATTTTTTATGGCATAAATGGCAAACGAGCAGGCGGCTTACTTAATAGATAGTATAAATCCCAACAATTCTCAACTCACAATGTTTTGTAAACACTGCCAATAGATACCACAATGATATAGTGTAGATAAACATCATGTATTAGGATAGTAACTAAAATAAAGAATTTTGGCACTACGTCCACATGTGCAATTCAGAAAATGGTATTAATTCTAGTAGGTAACTCCTCAGAGCTCCTCAGATATATCATAGGGAGTATAAATGTGGTAAAAAATACTATGGGTACTGACGCCTCTCCGCGAAGCCAAAGGGTAAAGCCGATTACAAATTTTGCCGATACTTCAAGATGCGATACGATGGATAATTTATATATAGACAGTAGAGTTTCAAATACTGGATAGCATCCCAACAATTTCTTCATTATTTTCTGTTGAGTTCACAGACATAATTAATCAAACTTTGGATAAATTAACGTTAATAATTATTTTTTTCGATATATCTAAGTAGGGTTCAAAGAGTAGACCCGTCAAGAACTCGAAAAAGGCTGGAAATACTTGTAATTTATGTCCCATAATTCATGAGCATTAACTTTGTTTTCATTTTTATTTTCTACCTTGTGATGTTTTTTCTAATCATGTAATTAGAAAATTTCATTGTAAATAACCTGATCTTTTTTTTTTCAGTATCTTAGAGTTTTGTTACAACATGGACTTTTTCCACAGACATGTCACATGAACAATGTTAACGAGCGGAAAGAAGTGAGTATTTTTTTTAATTTTTTCCCAAAGTGATCGCTCGCGCCTTTTTTATTTTGATGTTAGCATTGCGTTCGAAGATACGAATAATTTTAAATCCTGAAGTTTGTTGATGTCTTAAAACAAAGGACTACCATATATACCATATATAAACCAATATTTATATCCGTCTAGAACCCCTATTATTTTATGAAAATGTTTTATTTTCATGAAAATAGGCATGAAATAAAATTTTTTTTCAAAAAAAGGGTTAACTTTTTGATTTTTTTCTATTGAGCAAAGTGAAATGAATCGTATTTTGGAAACAATAGCGTAAAGCATATTCATGTTAATCTTATATATTTTTGTCAGCAAGATCCATGATTGCTTTGTATGAAAAAAACAGAAAACTGCTGACGTATTTTAGCGTATATGGCCCCTTAAGCTTATCTACTACTACAAAACTGCCGAGTACGAATGAAATTTAGTAATTTTCAACTGACATTCAAATAAAAGGGATTTATGTTCGACTCTTACATTTTTTATATATACATTAATCGATGTCTCGGTCATTTCAGAACACCGATTTAAACATTATTTTTTTAATGAGCGTACTTCCGAAGTGGTCCTATTGCCACTATTGATGAAATCCAAAATCTAAATTTGTGTGCGTAGATGACTTACTTCAAGAAATTGAAGTCACTTTTTGAATTGTCATTGCGTTAAAATTAAATTTCAAATAATGTTTTTTTTTTCTAAATATATATTTTTTTCTTTTCAGATATTATTTGGAATTTGGTTATATTTCGTAGCAAAAATAACAGAATTCTTTGATACAATGTTCTTCGTCTTAAGGAAGAAGTACAACCAAGTAACGTTTCTCCACTTGTATCATCACTCCATTATGATGTTGGGAACTTGGGGTGTACTTAAATATGCACCATCACAAATATTGTTCTTCATCGGATTTTTGAACTCCCTTGTTCACGTTTTCATGTACACCTATTACGGCTTAGCAGCGTTAGGCCCAAATTACACGAAGTACATTTTTTGGAAACGACATATGACTAAATTGCAATTGGTAAGTACATTTTTTTTCTGCATAAGAAGCTCTACTGAGCGTTTCTTCGACATTACAATTTATTAGTCTCAAGTCTGAGGACCAATCGAGATTGAATAAACAAATCTTTAACATTATAAATCCTTTAAATGATGTATATAAGAACTATCACGATTAAGTTATGCTATGACAGCATTCAAACAAAAATCTGCATCGAAATCGGTCTATCTTTTCGAAAGTTACGAAGCCTTAAACACACGCGTGTGTGTAGGAAACAAAATATATGTGTTTAAAGCGAGTTCTTACCAAGTTCTTACATTTTTATAAAACCAACAGAACTGTGCTTATTTCGTTAGGCAAGAAGGATCACATCTAGTCCGCTTTTTCCGACTTGATTTACATACCTATCCTAGAAATTCAGGTTATTTTTTGTTTAGCCATATTAAGATATAGTCTTTATCACTGTTAAAAAGTGCATCTTTATGTAAGTTATGTTTTTTTAAATCCAATCAGTGTTTAAGAAAATTACCACCTGACAAACAAAGTTGGAAATTTAACCTATTTGTTATTTGCATAAGGGCTTGTACGCTCTTTGATTACATTTAATAAGTTAAACTTCGAATTATAAAGTGATTTGACTCCATTTAAAAGCTAACTCAAAGTGAAATGATCAGTAACGTGCACATGTTCCTTAAATTTGTAAAATTTGATTTTGTTTAAAGGTTTATTTTATTTAAAAACGTATGTTGTTCACAGATTCAATTTATCAGCGTCATCATTCACTACATCATGGCTTCAAAAACTTCAGACTGTCCGCCATCGACGCACATAGCTACTTTCATGATAGCTAATACATCTTTTCTTTTACTTCTATTTTTAAACTTTTATGTACAAAGCTATATTAAGAAAACCAAGTGAAACTGTCTGTGATAATTTAGAAGTAGTAAAAATATATATCTATGTGTATAAATTATTATGAATAAATTATAAATAACAAAAGTTCTTTGTCGATGCAGTAAACATACTTTGAAAAAATGATTTCGACTTGAAAACTTCTAAACTAGAAACATTATTTTGAAGTGCAAACTTCTTTAGCGGCTTGTGTACTTTTTGTAATGGCAAAAAAATGTTCAACTTGCGTCAGGACAGGTGACCTGATCGAATATACGTATATCGGAGAACTGGTTTCGAACAAAATCAATCAATTAAATGTCGTATGTTTCTACATCAATGAGTAATTATATATTTATAATTCAAGAAATTCGTGCAAAATTTCAATTTCATTTCACAGTGAAAAATTGTATAAACGTTAATATTCAAGTTTTCACTTCTGCCGACACTCCCGAAGTGGAGCTTGTTGATTTTTATTAACTATAAGACGCTGTTTAAGCATAAATATGATGTTGATTAAATATAATTTGCGTTTGTTCCTTTTAATACAATTCTTTAATACAATTTATCAAAATATTGGAGAATAAAAAGAAAATAGGTATATGTTTAAAAGAAAGAGAATCTTTTATTTGTTTTATGTTACTTAATTTATTAAATTTTAACAGTATTTAAGATTTGCTCATAGGGTAGTACTCCACTCTTCAAATACCATTGTCCAATTTCGATATCTAATATTTGATTTTTTTGGAATAAGCCCATTTCATTAATTCACTATCTAGTCCTAGTATATTTATTCACCGATCAACCGTAACGCACGGGTTTGATTCGCGAGGGGGTAAACATTTGTGTGATAAACATTTAAATATCTGCATTTCCGGGTCTGGGCGGTTATTTAATTAATCAAACCTATGTTTGACATTGCTTTTTGATAAGTGGAATAGCCCATAACTGCCCATAGCAAGAAAATACTTTCATTTTGTTTAGATAAAACTTGAATAGCATTTGCTGCCATTTATTCGTTTAATATATATATATAATATATATTTATTCGTTTAATATATATGAATATATATATATTCGTTTCGTTTGTATTTATAACTTGATCTATATTATTTAAATATTGATTAAGTCAAAAAGTAGATTGAGTGAGTGATAGTTAAAACATTTAAAAAATTAAGACGAAAAAAGTCGACGTGTACGATGTTGACAAACGAAGATCGCTGGGACAATTAGTATTGGAGAAACCAATCGATAGACTTATAACAATTATATAATTATATATTTAACTTATAAAAACAAAAAGTACAATCATTGTACTTTTCCTTTAATTTTCAGAATGTGAAATAATTGACAAACGACATTAAGAATGATACCGAATTATTAAATGAAAACCAACTATATTTAATCGAGTTATACAGGGCGAAATTTCAAGTACCAACCAATTTTTGAGAAACGATTCCGAATCGGTAACTGCCCTTCGATCTATGAAGTAATTAAAAATTAAGTAAAAAATAAAACCTATAATTTTTATAACGTAAACGAAACATAAAACTGGTCCCCATCGACCACAATTGCATTACTAGGCTTGTGACGTCATGATGACTCTTACAAACTACGACATATCGTAAAAACCCTAAATAATTTTTGTGGACAATTTTGAATGAATACTTATAAAAGTAATTATTAATATTTAGCAAAAATACTTAAAACGAATTACTATTCTAGTCTTTACTCCCATAATTTAAAATTTGGCCGGTCCTTTCAAAAAAAACCTGTATGTCAAGTGCGATTAAAGGCTGCTTCCACGTTCTTGGGTTAAAAATAATGAGTTAAATTGTCAAATTTAAAGTATAACCGTAGTCACAAGTTAAGTCAGAGTTAAATATTTTACTCAGGAACGTGCAAGTGCTCATTATAGCTAAAGTTATAAAATACAATAATCTGCAATTTTTAATAAATACAAGGAAATGCAATAATTTAAAATCACGACAGGGTATAATAATACTTTTGCAAACTATTGTAAGTACAAATAAATAAATGTTATAAGAGATGGAAACAAATTGTATTTTATTTTTTAACTGACTTCAAAAAGGGAGAACTATCAATTCGACTGTATATTTTTGTGTGTGTTGGTTACCCGATTATTTTGTCAACAACGAACATAATTTAATGTTTTTTCCAACAGAGTGAGTACCAAATAAATTGTACCAAGGTCTAATATCTTACGACCAAATTGCTCGTGTATTATCCAAGGATAGTGTCAAGAGTTTCCGGCTTATTTGTATATAAAAAGTATCTTCACGCCCATATCCCCGAAGATGTAGGCAGAGACACAACAAAGGCACCCACAATGTGATAGGTGGCAAGCCCAAGACCCAACATTTTGTAATTAGAAAATTAGAAAAATCCAATTTTCTTTTTGTTGGCCGACCCGGGATTCGAACCCGGACCTCATGCAGTCAAGTCCAACACCCGGACCGCTAGACCACGGAGACGATATATTTATTTGTATATAAAGAGTTATGAATGTGGAGGAAGTTAAGGTGGTCCACAATGATCGTGACAATTAGCACTCAACTCTGTCTATGTCCCGCAAGAGCCTTTGCGTGAAGATATTGCAAAAGAAGTTGGGCGAATTCAGACTCGAAAAGTTTTGAAACTCGTTCATGGTCTAGAGCACTGTTTCCCAAACATTGTTTAACCAATGGCTGGTGGTAATTTTCACACTGCCTTTTTGTTACCTGGGTGCTAATTATTTTTGAACTGAAGCTGGTCAAGTATATAGGTATATAATACATATAAAAACGCATTTTTTTTTGTAATTTAAAATATTTTAATAGTGTTACATTAATTTATATCGCCTATATCGTACAAACTACGTACGTAGAGATGATGCTTGTTTTTTTTTTATGAAAAATCCATTTTGCGGAATGTGTTCAAGTCAAAAAAGGAAGGTATCTGTCGCCTTTTTCATGGCGCCATTGTGACTATTCCAATCTAGTCGATAATGTAGCCGATAGACTTGCACATTAGATTAAACACACCGCCACAGGTAAGCGCCACAGTCTAGTCTAGTTGTCTTTTCCATTAAAAATACCTTTTCAATTAGCAAGCTTATTTAAACCTTGTCCACCTTACTTTTATAAACAAGCTGTTAATAACGCTTCGTGTAATTTCCAATTGTAAAACTAGATGGCTCTGGTCATTATTGAATTGCACCGTTATTTGGATTTTTAAATATGTGTTAACAGTTTACCATTGCCATGTAGTTCGTTCTTAACCCTGATTATTAGGCTAAGTGTACTCTAGACACTAGTCAATAAAGGTCAGGACACAACAAAGGTCTTTCATTAGTATCTCGGGAGTGTTCACATCATGGGCAGGGTTAGGTTCCGAGGTCAACCGACTTGGTCCTAGTACAGTTCAAACGCAGTTCACTGTAGCGATGCGCGACTCCGAATGATTTCACTTTTCGACTAGTTAGTAACTACTAATTTTCCTGTTCGAATAGTAAATTAGTAGTATACTAATTTCCGTATTCGAATAACGACGACTAATTAGTACCTAATGTCAATTGTCAACTATCAATGTTACACCTATTCGAATAGAGTAAGCCGACAATCATCCATTCATCATTC
>NJDD01014371.1:0-14098 GCA_002245505.1 Calephelis nemesis | reverse complement strand
GACGTTACGGCAGCAAGAATAGGTAAGGCGGTGGTACCAATCCGGGCGAGTCACTGCCAAACTCTACCACCTAGTCGGATGTCACGGTGTTATTGATGGTAAGCCTATGCTCGCCTTTTACGAGCTGCCTGGCACAGGAAGGCAGATGGTCTATTCTACAAAGGAGCCCGGACCAACACGGGCGATAACACCGCCCTTTGTGATAAACTATAATCATATGCTGTTGTTAATACTTAATTCTACTTACTTTGTTGTAAATTTAATTGTGCACAATAAAGATTTCATTTATTTACTCATTCATTCATTTATTCATTCAGTGGTATAACTTAACTACTCGTAAATACATCAAAATTTGTTACTACTAAAAAGGTGACAAGTTTTCAATGGTAACTTAATAACAAATTTCACATACCTATAAAATAACAAGTTTCTTGTTTTTGAAAATTAAAAAAAAATCTATTAGAAAAAGTACCAAATTTACATTAACTAAAATCTATCAAGTCCCGAATAGCTGAAAAAGTATCAAGTTTCCAATAACTACAAAAAATACTAAATTTCCAAAAACTTAAAAATACCGTGTATACTAAGTAACTAAAAAATGCCAAGTTTCAAATGACTGAAAAAATAAAAAAGGTTCCCAAGCCTAAAACTACTAAGTGTTTTCGTATCGGTCAAAATTATTAAAGTCGAACCGCATTTCCGTAATTCTACCTCAACAAGTTCTAGACCTACGAGTATGTTACAATGCAACTAGCTGAATTAATTATTATTCAAACATACATTTGAATAATGTTTATGACTTTAATTGAATAGGGGAAAAGGGGGAAATGGGGGAAATGGGAGTCACTTAAGCGATATTTAAAATAACGAAAAAATGTGTTGTGCTACATTTTTCAAAATAATTTGCTTACATACTCCAACTAATCGTCTATCAGTCTCAATTTTATTTTTTTCATTTGGAATAATACTTTGGCAATAATTGAAGTTTTTATAAATATCAGCCTTGACCACCATTATCCTGACATGCGGGTAATTGTAGTCAGCCTGTGGGACAATGAGGGTCAAGGTTACAATTTTTATATTTCCCATCCAGAATCCATCCTGTGCTGTCTGCGTGAACCCACAGTGTGCAGGATATGTATCGTACCACATTTCGTTTTAACAGTCAAATTTGGAGCAGATCAAACAAATGGTGCCAGCATTGTCGGCATCATCCTCTTCGTTGTCATCTCATATATTAGTCATACTAATATCGGATACAGTGGAAGAGTTTGAATCTTGCAGTACACATGAAGATGTCTGTCAGCCTTGTTTACAGATTTCTGTTGTGCAAAACGTTACTTGCTTGCTACCATAGCTCTTTCTTTTACTGTCTTAGTTGATTTTTTAATGGGATTTGCTGACCCCCATTACCCGATAATAGGTTTTTCGTCAAAAAAATCAAATATATCTACTAAGGTTAAATATTAACTAAAAATCTTTTATGATATGATTGTTGCGGAAGAAGTGTGGTATGATTGGCTATTTTCGCCAGTGTTTGTGTTTTGACGGGTTTTTGTTTTCTAGATATGGTAGTGACCACCATTGCCCGCTGACTACCATTGCACGGCTCTCCCCTAATGTTTATGACTTGCACATGAATATTGTATTCTACCACATACATGATAGTACTTTCATACTGATAAAGCAATTCGTACAAAATTATTCCCTAACCATTTTAAAATATCAAAAATGCACAAAGTTATATTAAAGTTTTCACTTCTGCCATTGTGTGTGTGCGATCCGTTTTATTTTTGTACGTAGATAAAATCGAAGTCAGTTCTATTTAGTTTTACTAATCTTCAATTTTTAAGTAACTTTTTTACCGAACTTGATTGAAAATACCTAACAAAATGTTTATAAGCAGGCTTCACAATGGCAGCTAACTCTTACAGCAAAACGTCCATGAGTAACGGTGATTACTTTTCGATAGGGAAACCCTAGCATTTCATATGCTTAAGTTTTCATTAAATAAATCTTAAATGAGTTAATGCACAATAAAAGTCAACCCCAAGCTATTTTAAATTGAAATTAAACTACTTTTAATTAAAGCAGGTTGCTTAAATCGTGACCAATTAAAGTCATAAACATTATTCAAATGTATGTTTGAATAATTAATTCAGCTAGTGTTGCATTGTAAAATAGGTCTAGAACTTGTAGAGGTGGAGTTATGGAAATGCGTTAATAATTTTGATCGTTACGAAAACACTTGGTAGTTTTAGGCATGGGAACCTTTTTTATTTTTTCAGTTTCTGGAAACTTGGTATTTTTTTAGTTTATGAAACTTGGTATTGTTTTACTTTATGAATGGAATTTTTTTCAGTTATTTGAAACTTAGTATTTTTTTAGTTATTTGAAACTTAGTATTTTTTAGTTATTGGAAACTTGGTATTTATATAGTTTATGAAACTTGGTATTGTTTTAGTTTATGAAACTTAGTTTTTTTTTCAGTCATTGGCAACTTAGTATTTTTTTAGTTATTTGAAACTTAGTATTTTTTGGTTATTGGAAACTTGGTATTTTTTTAGGTTATGAAACTTGGTAATTTTTTTAGTTTATGAAACTTGGTATTTTTATCAGTTATTTAAAAACTTAGTATTTTTTAATTATTTGAAACTTAGTATTATTTAGTTATTGGAAACTTGGTATTTTTTGTATTATTTCAAACTTGACTTTTTTAGTTATTGAAAACTTGATATTTTTTTAGATATCGAAAACTCAATACTTTTTCTTATAGAAAATTTGTTAATTTTTGATTCTAAGAAACTTGATAACTTGGTAAGTATGTGAAATTTGGTATTAATTAAGTTTCTTTATTAGTATATTACTATTTTCACTTTTTAGGTTGTAACAAAGTTGGTATATTTAGTTTAGTTATACTACTGGTGGTAGAGTTCTGTAGTATGATTAGAACCAGCACCTTTTGGTTCTCGCTAAGGAATACTCTAACCATTGAGACTACCGAGAACTTTTATCCTGTGCTATATTATTTAATGCCTTTCTTACCTTCTTTAGTTATACCTTTTTTTAATAAGCATACCTAAAGTTTTTCAAACTGTTATGTGTACTCGTACTTATATAGAAAATGTTTTTTTATAGAAACTTTATTAATTAAAATAATTGTCGCTTTTGTGGTCAGGTATTCAAGTGTTTGTATTGAGTACATAATACTAGGGTCCCAGGTTCGATACTTGAACTCGAACAACTCAAAAAGTATTTTTTTCAAATTTTTTATAAAAACACCGTTGTCAAGAATTGGAAAGGTACTCGTTTGGAGATAGGTTTGCAAATTATGATATTTTTGGATTAATAATAATTAAACGCAGTGAAACTGTAACACCGACTCCAACTATCTCATTAGGTACCACGTCATCATCATCTTCATCATCAGCCGGAGGACGTCCATTGCTGCTTGTATCTAGCGACTCCCCGCTACCTTGGGTGGAAGTCGTCCAACATTACGTCCTCTGGTACGGGGCCACCACTCGAGAACCTTTCTTCCCCAGCGGTTATATAATGTGGCCTGCCCATTGCCACTTTAACTTGCTAACTCTCTGAACTATGTCGGTTACTCTCATATTCTTGCGGATCACCGAATTACGGATCATATCTCGCAGAGAAACACTGAGCATAGCTCTCTCCATAGCACGCTGAGCTACTCTGAGCTTATTTAAGAGGCCCATATTTAACGGCCAAGTCTCAGTTCCATATGTCATCACCGGTAACACATACTGTTCGAAGACTTTCGACTTTAGGCTCTGCGGTAATTTGGACAAGAAGATACCTTTTAGCTTCGTGAACGCTGCCCATCCGAGTTGGATTCGATGGTCGACCTCTTTCTTGAAGTTGGATTTACCTAACTGAACAGCTTGACCTAGGTATATATAGTGATCAACAACTTCAAGAATTGAGTTCCCAACTTGAACTGGTATAAGTGCAGGTACCACGTCGCAATTTGATAATTATTTTTTCGAAAGATAATGGTTCCTTAATGGTTCCACATAATTAATAATTATATTAACATAGTACGAATAATTTTTGAATTACATTAAATAATTTATGCATGTTTCACTTATCTTGACTTCATTAATGAGGTAATCAAGATAAATAAATACATGCATTATTTATTGTAACTTAAAAATTCTAGTTAGAATATGATAAAACTAATATGGGTCCACCTCGAAACAACGACCTGTCTTTCTTAAAAATAATCATTCAATACGGTAGGATATAAACCAAATTATTACGTAAAAAACATACATAAAAACATATAGTCAAACTGAAAACTCTTTCATTTTCTGGATACGGTTAAAACTTTCAGTGTAGATAGGACCCAGAACTAGCTTTACTTATGTCTTCGGTGATACTATTATTAGCATTATACTACACCCAACAAACGAATTTTGGTATAAATTCTAAAAAAAAATAAGGATATTTTCGAATATTTAACATGGACGCGCCACAAGAAACACCCGCATCTCTAAGACCTTTACTCAACCCTTATTATTAATCAATATCTGGATAACCGAGCTTTGCTCGGTATTTTTTTTTTTGTTTTTTTATAAATTGTGTTTTTTGGAAATTATATTTAAGTACGAATTACACAATTAGTCTAACCTCAAAGCAAACAATCATTGACTTCGTTACTTAACAACGGACTTCGTTACTTAACAACGCCATTTGCTGGAACTTTAATTATTCGCCAAAAAATAGTATTATTATTCGCCAATAGATGTCAGGAAGAGTCATAATAAATTGGGACTACTCAAACGCCTCCTATTTGTTAAACACGAATAAAACACGAATATGACATTTTCTAAAAATGATTCCTAGCTAGATCGATTTATCGCCCTCGAAACCCCCTATATACTAAATTTCATGAAAATCATTGCAGCCGATTCCGAGATTCCAATTATATATATACAAGAATTGCTCGTTTAAAGGTATAAGATACAGATCTAAAAAAGATTTTTTCTGACGTACAACGTCGTATCAGCGAAACGAACTGTATTACCTGGTTAACACAAGCTTGCTCATTTTTCACGTACATTAAACATACATATTTAAAAGCAATGTTGGTAAGATATTTAAGACTACTGTTTTTGCTTCAGGAAAGTTTTTAAAGAAGTAAACAATTTAACATGTAACCCACAGGGAAATTATCTGTGCTTTTGTGGAAGCTTTTTTTAAATATTCAACTTCTGCAGAAGCTATTGTGAGATAAGTTTTGAGTTTATGTTAGTATCAAGCGTATTCATATTTATTTTCGTTATGTATGTCTTTTATATATCAGTATTAGAAGTGTTAAATTTTAAGTAGAGTTTTTTACGATATTGAAAGACAAACAAGCAGACGGACTTCCTGAAGATAAAAAATACACGCCGCGCAGAGACACCAAAGGTAATAATGGTGCGTTGCCAACCTGTGGCCAGGACGTTAGGCCTCGAGCAAAGTTAAGGTTACCCTCTAAACCAGAACACGTCATGACGTTATGGCGGCAGGAATAGGTAAGGCGATGGTACCAATCCAGGTGAGTCGGTACAAAACCATACCACCTAGTCAGATGACACAGTGTTAGTGTATGTTAGTGCATAGGTAAGCCTATGCTCGGCTTTTACGAGCTGCCTGGCAAGGTAGATGGTCTGTTCTGCGAAGGAGCCGGGACCAACAAGGGAAAAAAAGTAAAGAACGTCACTAGTGTGATATTAAGCATTTCTAATTGAGAATTTTATCTTTAAAAATAATAACAATAATCCTCTCTGGTCTAGCGGTTTAGTTGTTGAACTTGTCAGCATGAGGTCCCGGGTTCGAATCCCGGGACGGGCAATAAAAAGAAAATTGGATTTTTCCAATTTTATAATTAAAAAAAATGTTGTTCGGGATTGGAAATGTGCCCGTTTGGCGATAGGCTTGCCACCCATCCTCACCTAACATTGTTGGACTTAGTGTCTTCGGCTAGTCGTGGGTGCCCTGGTTGTGCTTCTGCCTACCTCTTCGGAGATATAGGCGTGAAGATAACAATAATTCAGTTCACTAAAACTATAGAAATCGACTAGAACTATTTCATTGGATCCCACGTCGTCATTTGATAATCCTTTTTTCAAAAGATAGCAAAATGTTTCCAAACCCAGATCCGGAAATGCAGACATGTCTGGACATGGGTTTGCCAGGGACAGGTATTTGTGTGACGGACATTTAGATGTCTGCATTTCCGGGTAATGGTTTTTATTAAATTTATTCTGGTATCTATTTAAGTATTTCCATTCATTAAAATTGTTGATTAACACTCATAGCCAAAGCATATAATTTGTTTACTTTTGAGGGTAGATTCCATTTTGTGGAACTTGTCCAGAGATATTTATTTATTTATTTCAACTTAAAATAAGTTAAGAATGTAACTTTATCTTGCTGAAAAAAATGAATCATACTCGTTGCTATATGTTCATGGATATACTTATATACAATGTTTGAACAATTCTTCCCTCAATGTTTCCACCCTACGTCTAGTCTCGGACGCCCTTCGTGTTCATTGTTTCCTTCGCTATTTTAAGTCACAGGAGGTCCTATTTTATTATACCTTATCCCTTACCCTAAGGCTGCGAAGTTTATTAGTCTGGTGGTAAGGCTGGTGTAAAATGTCTTACAACTTATTTCTGGAAATCTAAATTTACTGAAGTTGAATGTTGTGTGTTTTTCATATAACAACCAATCGATGCTTTAATGATAAGAGACGTTGCTAGCCACAATGGATTAGCACTAGAAAAATCTTAGGGCTGGCAATAGTTACGATCCTAGGGCTGGGATTTAAGACCTATGATATGTCAATCTGTTAACCTTAATTCTATACCGCGGGACGGAACAACACAAAGTTGAGCAATGTTTCTACAGCTATGGTTCTTGTACAAGATTTAATATTTATTTTATTTTGTCTATAATGCTAAAGTTATATTTTAGAAAATCTGTTTTGAGGTGTGTCCGGAACTCACATATAAACATACATGCTTTCGTGTTTATTAAACCCCGAGGGGAAAAAATGGGATTTATAATAAGTTTTGTTTTTGACGTGCTGTGCCATCATAACTTTTGAACGGATGGACCAATTTCGATGTGAATTTTTGTTAGAAAGCTGACGTGATCGAGATGGTCCTTATTCACATTACACATAGATTTTATCGGAGTTAATTAGTATCTTCACAACCATATCCCCGAACAGATAGACAGAGGTACAACTAGGGCACCCACGACTAGCCCAAGACATTAAGTCCCACAATGTGGTAGGTGGAAATCTTATCGCTAACCGAGCACATATAACATACCGAGCAACTCAAAATTAGAAACTCGAAAATTGGATAAACCAAATTTTCTTTTTGTTGTCCGACCCGGGAACCGAACCCGGGACCTCATCAGTCAAGTCAAACAACTACCGCTAGACAAAGGCAATTTATCAAAATGATTAATTTTAGGCTTTTTTTTATAGATATTAGTTTTGTAATAGTCGCATGTGCGTTGTGATAGTCGCAAATGTGAACAAACGCTTTTTTTTCCTCGTGTTGGTCCGGGCTCCTTTGTAGAATAGACCATCTGCCTTGCTTGCCAGGCAGCTCGTAAAAGGCGAGCAAAGGCTCACCGTCACTAACACCGTGAATTCTGACTAGGTGGTAGAGTTTAGCAGCGAATCGCCCGGATTGGTACCACCGCCTAACCTATTCCTGCCGCCATAACGTCATGACGTGTTCCGGTTCGGAGGTTAGATAGCCAGTAAACTTACTTTTGCTCGAGGCCTAACATCCCGGCCCCAGGTTGGCAACGCACCATTACCACCTTTGGTGTCTCTAGGCGGCGTGGATTTCTTACCATCAGGAAATCCGTCTGCTTGTTTGCCTTCCAATATCATAAAAAAACGCTGTTTTGAGCAAATCGAGTTTCTAAGAACTATAGATAAAGTAATTTAAGTAAAAGTAGTGGGAAATATTTCATGTTATTGTTTCTTAGGGCACGCGTACCATATTACACGTCATAGCTTATCACGCAACACCCCCTCGCAACATATGGTCATACGAACATCTTATTGATTTAGGGTTCCGTTGTAAAATAAAATTATTTTGCTAATTTTGCTTAAAATTACGCGTAATTAGCAAAATGCTTATTTTACATTTGTTACAATTGATTTCCGCAAAGTAACGCCTGATACAATAAAAAAATAGGGTTCCGTGTAAAATGTTTATTTATTTATACTCTTTATTAAAATCTTGTTTATACATCATAGTTTTCAAATATAAACGCGGTAGTATGTCAATCCAAGTTCAGCTCTAATTTACAAGAATATTACAAGCTTTAGATTTTGTTTTATTTGCCAAAATTTTTATAAACGTAAATTAATTATTATATGAATCTAATTGTATGTGGCAAACGAAACTAGCTAAGTTTTGAGTTAATGTAGTTCAAAATAAAAGTATCCAAAAGTTTGAATAATTGAAAACACAAGCCAAGTAAAATCTAAAGTTTAAAATAATCTTGTATATTAAAGTTTGGAGTATAGTTTCTATCTTGCAGGTATATGGTATCAAATAATATAAATTATCAGGTATATGCCATCATATAACTCTAACCTATTCCTGCGGTCATAACTTCTATGCTTACCGTTGACGTGTTCCGATACGGAGGCTAATCTAGCTGGTAAAATTACGTTTGCTCGAGGCCTAACTACCCGTCCTAAGATTGGCATTGCACCATAATCATCTTTGGTGTCCCTAGGCGGCGTGAATTTCTTACCATCAGGAAATCCGTCTGCTTGTTTGCCTTCCAATATAATGAAAAAAAAACCTGTCTACGTTATATCATTAAATTAGTTTACTTTTCACAAATATGTTTTGCTTTATTTGTTTTGCTTATCGCTTCTGTGGTCTAGCGGTCCGGGTGTTGGACTTGACTGCATGAGGTCCCGGGTTCGAATCCCGGGTCGGGCAATAAATAGAAAATTGGGTTTTTCCAAATTTCTAATAAAAAAAAATGTTGTTCGGGATTGGAAAAGTGCCCGGTTGTCGATTGGCTTGCCACCTATCACATTGTGGGACTCAGTGTCTTCGGCTAGTCGTGGGTGCCCTGGTTGTGCCTCTGCCTACCTCTTCGGGGATATGGGTGTGGAGATACTACTTTTTTATGTTTTGCTTTATAAAACACTTAAGTCACATAATTATAATTTTATTGATGGATAAAAACTCGTAAAATCTCCAGTTTCAAATTACATATTCTTAAAACCTAAATGTTAAGATTTTCGAAACAGAACTTTGCTTCCCAACAGACTTGTCTATTTTTCTTGTAACAAATACACAAAGATAATCCTAACATTCAACTTGGTTAACATTTTGCTGTTTTTGGGATGTAATATACTTTTTTCTCGTAATATACTTACAATATGTACTAGCACTCAGCATTTTCAATCTTACAGCGCTTAAAGCATTTTGATGTTCTTTTTTTTATTTAATTACCTGTACCCGTGTTTAAAGATGTAAGTATGTAATAAAACCCGACAGGTGTTTTTAGTAATTTGAAAAAATAAATTAAATCTTCTAAACAGATACCTTTTCTACATATTAAATTATGATACCGAAACTGTGTTTTAGGCGGTAGTCCTATTAAATGCTTGTAAAAATTTAAAAAAATATTTTTGTAGCCAATCTTGAGTAAGGTGCAGCCACAAAACCATACTCACACGCATTACACATTCATAATTAATAATATACATGTTTCTAAATATAAAAACTCGCTTCTGTGGTCTAGCGGTTCAGTTATTGGACTTGATGTCCTGGGTTCGAATCCCGGGTCGGGCAAAAAACAGAAAATTGGGTTTTTCCAATTTTCTAATGAAAAAAATTTGTTCGTGATTGGATATGTGTCTAGTTGGCGATAGGCTATCCACCTATCATTCTGTGGGTATAAGTTCTTCGGCTAGTCTTGGGTGCCCTGGTTGTACCATTGCCTACCTCTTCGGGGATATAGGCGTGAAGATACTTACTTTTACTTAAAATATATAAAATAAAACATATAGTGTAATCATTTAAAAGAGATGAAACTGCAAAAACTGATTCCACATATAAGTAAACAATTTTTTTTATACAGAACCTTGAATTTATTATTCTGTTCGCGCACCAGCCCCTTTATTTCTATTTGCAGAAGCTCCGTTGTTGCTTTATTACATGTCTAAGTTTGCTTGATTAAACGTTCTCTCTTGGTGCCATTTGGGCAACTTCATTGGCAATTTTCTTTCCTATAAATGACGATATATTCCTTTTCTGGCTGACTTTTGTGAAAGTTCCCTATTGTGTTACCTCAGGTACACCACATTGCGAAAAAGGTAAGAAATGCAAACATTGGTTTATTTGTTTAATCGTTGATATCGGAAGTAATTTTGTTGGCAATTACTAAACAAATTTAAAGCTATTGCTATCTTCTTTCAAGGGTAGGAATAGAAAGAGACAAACTCGTTTAGTGTTTTTTGTTTAGTTTGTACGAATACATGACGTAATCTAGTTCTCAAAAACGTTGTTTGAAAACATTACGGGTTATTTTTTTTTACTGTAATGGCAGGCAATCAAAAGCAAGTCTAAAAAGTAAGTTTATTGACTACCTTACCCTCCGAACCGGAACACGTCAACAGCAAGCACTGACGTTATGTTGGCAGAAATATGTTAGGCGGTGGTAACAATCCGGGCGAGTCGCTGCGAAAATATACCACCTATGAAACATGTCCAGACTAATCTAACATATTATGTAAAATGTTCCACTTCTTTTATTTTTGTTTGATTGGAAAAAGGGCGAGGGCGGTATTCCCAAACAATTACGACTTAGGGACATTAAAGAAAAGAGCGCACTCATTCCTTATAGGTCGGCAACGCACCTGTGATACTTCTGGTGTTGCGGATGTCCGTGTTCGGTGGTGATCACTTTCCATCTAGTGATCCACTTGCTCGTTTGCCTCCTCCTGTAATAAAATAAAGATAGCATAGACATAAATAAGTTTAATTGGTGCACAACAGATCTGTCTTTGTCAGAAGTGAGAAACTTTCATAAGATAATATTGAGATATCTATTGATTGGTTAGGAAGTATATGTGTTATCTTATCTTGATTGTAAGAGATCATCGTACCCATACACGCCATAAATGATACAGGTGCATCGCTGTCATATAGCAAGTATGTTAAGGCCCCATACTCAGTCAGCCAGAAGAGCCAATCACCGCGCTCCCCCGTTCCATGAATACTATGAACAATAACACTCTAAAGTAAACGTTTTAAGCGACAAATCACTACTTTTGACACTATATAAGTAATTTGAAAAAAAGTATAAAAACTGAAACACTTATCTTTTAGGTATAGTACTTATCTATGTTTACGTTAGCTCTGGTGTCGATATTTTCATATTTGAAGCAGACATTTGCGTTTTGCTTTCAAAAAAGGGTTAATTTTTGATTTTTTTCTATCGAGCAAAGTGAAATGAATCGTGTTTTGGAAACACTAGTCTAGTAAAGCATATTCATGTTAATCTTGTGTATTTTTGTCAGCAAGATCCATGATTGCTTTGTATGAAAAAAAACAGTAAACTGCTGACGTATTTTACCGTATATGGTCCCTTGCAAATTTAGCGGATACTCTACTCTCACAACCGGACCATCGCATTGTCATCACGGCATGCAGCAGGAATAGGTAAGGTGGGGGATTCCTCCCCGGACAAGTTGCTGCACAGCACTCTACTACCAGTAAACTTAGGTTTTTTAATAATACATTTTTTTTATGTTTAGGAAGGCAATCAAACAGACGGATTTCCTGATGGTAAGAAATTCACGCCGCCTAGAGACACCAAAGATGGTAATGGTGCGTTGCCAACCTGAGGTCAGGATGTTAGGCCACGAGCAAAAGTAAGTTTACCGGCTACCTTACCCTCCGAACCGGAACACGTCATGACGTTATGGCGGCAGGAATAGGTTAGGCGGTGGTACCAATCCGGGCGAGTCGCTGCGAATCTCTACCACCTAGTCGGATGTCACAGTGTTAGTGATGGTAAGCCTATGCTCGTCTTTTACGAGCTGCCTGGCAAGAAAGGCAGATGGTCTATTCTGCAAAGGAGCCCGGACCAACACGGGGAATCCCGCGATCCTTTCAAGATCATACACCAAATGCATCCCCGTCAATCTCCTCGTAAGAGGTATTGTCAGCCTGCGTGTCACTAACACTGTGACTAAAGAATTTTGCGACGACTGGTCCAGATTCATGTCTCGTAAGAGGACCTGCCGCCAAGCAGCATGCGTGTCACTAGCACTGTGACTGCGAGTAGGTGGTAGAATTTTGCGCTGATTCGTGTCACATTCCTAACCCTGCAGTTTAACTTCAGTGCTCGCTTGCCTCACTTTTCTATCTGATCTCTATCTTAGCTAGATTACACATCACGCAAGAAACTTTATAGCCTTAAAGGTTGGAAATACACGACAATAAACTTTTGTATCTACAGACGAAGTATTCATTACCACCAAAAAAACAGTAAGCTTATTTACTTTTCAATCCCATTAAAAGATACATAGACATATTGACAATTAGACCTTTACATGTTGAGAAGAAAGTAAGTGGCAAGTGACCAGTAACTAGTGTCACGGTCGTCACAAACCTAGCTTTATCCACTTTCAATATTTTTATCTGCTGTCCAGGTCGCAGCAGTCCAGGTGTCGGATTTGACTTTTTGAAGCCCCGGGTTCGATCCCTGGGTTAGGCAACAATAAAATTAGAAAATGGACATTTTCAATTTAATAATAAAAGTAACGTTGCCCGGGATTGGATATGTGTCCGGTTGGCGATAGGCTTGCCACCTTCACATGGTGGGACTTAGTGTCTTCGGCTAGTCATAGGTTCCTTGTTGCGCCTCTGCCTAGCCTTACGGGATGTGGGCGTGAAGATACTTTTTTCAATATTTTTAACAAAGAAGCCAATTTCGTTAACTGTTGAAACCACCTTCAATAGCAATTTGATTATGAAATATCAACTAAGTACTCCTTAGCCACCTATAAGTATATTCACGCCCATATCCCCGAAGAGGCAGGCAGAGGCTCAACCAGGGCATCCACGACTAGCCGAAGATACTAAGTCCCACAATGTGATAGGTGGCAAGCCTATCGCCAACCGGGCAAATATCCTATCCCGAGCAACATTTTTTTTATTATGAAATTGGAAAAACCCAATTTTCTTTTTGTTGCCCGACCCGGGATTCGAACCCAGGACCTCATGCAGTCAAGCTCAACAACTGAACCACTAGACCACATAGCTACCTATATCTATGTACATTCCCATTGTGTATCTGTTTTTTCAATCATGTTTAAGCCAATTCTTCCACACAACCGAACCAAGAGCGCATGTCCTTTTTACATCGCCGCTTTTTTCAATCACTATAAAAAACTACCAAGAAACTGTATCAATCATGTAGAAAAACGTCACCGTAAAAACTTTTCTCAAACACAATAGAAATCCACATGAAAACTAAATAACGAGGGAAGTTAAAGTGGTTAAGTTGGAATCACTTTGCCACTTCCGCTGAGTTTAATAATAGGAAATCTGAGCCTCTGATTTGACTATTTTTTATAGTTCGTCTGAAAATTTAATTGACTTGAAAAGTTTCAGATCTTACATGTAAGATAGCGAAAAAGGACACGTTTTTCCTTTACGGGACAAGCGCTTCTTAAAAACACCAACGATGTTACCTAATGTTCCAGTGTATCAACTACCTTACTTTCTACTTCTTGTTCGACGCCTAATGTCCCAGCCTAAGGTTGGCAACGCATTATTACTTCGATGTCTTTGGGCAGCGTGTATTTCTTACTATCAGGATATTCGTCTGTTTGTTTGCCTTCCAATATCATATTTTGCCCGTGTTGGTCCAGGCTTCTTTGCAGAATAGGCCTCTGCCTTCCTGCCAGGCAGCTTGTCAAAGGCGAGCATAGGCTTATCGTCACTAACACCGTGACATCTGAATAGGTGGTAAAGTTTCGCAGCGACTCACCCGGATTGGTAGCGCCTTA
>NJDD01014361.1:33224-45015 GCA_002245505.1 Calephelis nemesis | reverse complement strand
TTCTCGAGCGGGTACAAAACAACCCACACTTATTTTACCTTATTTTCGTGAACAATTTGAAGTTTGTCCTGTAGTCACTTTGATTGCCTACCTTAATATGACTCGAGGTTTACGTGAGAACACTACCTCCCTTTTCGTTGGGTTGTATAAGCCCCATAGGGCTATTTCCCCCCAGACCTTAAGTCGTTGGATTAAGGATACAATACGCAGTTGCGGTATTGACGTGTCAATATTCACAGCGCATAGCACGAGACATGCTGCAACTTCAATAGCTCATCACCTGGGCGTGAGTTTAGATATTATAAGAAAGACAGCAGGTTGGAGCGGCAGCTCAAACACTTTTAGGAAATTTTATAATCGAAATTTTAATCAAGATAGCAGTAACTGTAATTTGTTTGCGAAAACTATTTTTAATGAATCGTTAAGTGATTAAATATGTTAACGTAATACTAATATTATGTCTAGTTCTTTATAAAATAAAATATGATTTCAAGATGAAAAGTAATCTTGTTTTAATGATATTTGAATTACTCTCAAAGTCTACAAGTAATATTATGCTAATCTTGAGGACAAAGTCGAGTATAATTGATGATTAAACGAACTTTAGTGAAGTTCTATCAAAATTATACGAAGACTTTGTCCGAAGAGATTAGCATCCCGCCCACCCTACAAGATGCTGTGTTCCCAGGTTCAAATATCATCAGGGTTTGGAAGACTCTAAACTAAATGATGACTGCCGACGCGCCAGCGAACGGGAAAGCTAAGTATCGGATGCTAGAGGTGCCCTCTTTTTAGTTTTAATGAAACTAAGTGGTGAGTCAAATTATTTATTTCTCAACACTAGTGCACTAGATGGCGACACCGTACGTGGTACTACAAGTAATATTATGCTAATCTCTTCGGACAAAGTCTTCGTATAATTTTGATAGAACCTCACTAAAGTTCGTTTAATCATCAATTATTATCGCCCGAATCAAATGAATTCTATGATTCAGTGTACTGGGTTGGCAAAATGCATGCTGAACCAAAGACGTAAATACCTCCGTGTGTATAAAATGCTCCAAAGTATTTACAGTAATATAATTGAAATAGTATTTCGTGGAGAGACTAATTCCACCACTTTGGTTTAAAAGTTTTCGGATGATTGTTTCCGTGATACCACATATTTTGTACACGTCTTCTGATGAATATAACAATCCGCCCATGTCTTTGATAGTAATAAGTTTATGGTGTGGTAGCATTTCTGTTGTTGTTAATGCGTCCACGCATTCTTCACATTTTAATGTTTTTGTTAGAGTTCGAGCAATATAGCCAGATATGTAACCGACTATTAATTGCGAACTGTTAGGCCGGCCTCGGTGGTTGTTGTTTTAAAAAAGATTTTATTTAACAACACTTTATCAGGGCTTGAAATACCGGTATTTTTGAGAACCGGTACTATCGACCTTGGTGCGATACCGGTTCCGAAGATGATACCGGTGCTGTTAGTACCGGTATTCGATTTAGTACCGGTACTTTTGGTTTAACGGTTTTATACCGGTACTGCTTAAGAAATACCGGTATTCACGTGACGATTTATTACGTAACACGTTAGAGTGAGACACTAGATTGTAATAAAGACAAGTTACTATAAAAAGAATAACATTGGCAACGTCGCACTCATTTGTAACGGGTTGGAACCTTTATTCAATACCGGTATTTATCGGTATAAATACCGGTATTTGCTCGGTACCGGTATCAGATCGATACCGGTATACGGAGTACCGGTACTCACTTTGGAACCGGTATCCAGGTATCGAAATGGAAAGAACCGCTAAATACCGGTAAAATACCGGTATTTTGGTACCGGTTTCAAGCCCTGGTTATAGGTATTAATTTTAATCTATGTTAGTATAAGGTAAATTTTCGTTAATTCATGGTGATATTCGACTTAAAACGTTCCAGTTTTCAGGGTGATTAAAAATTTGAATCTCTTTTTTTATTTTTGAATGCATGGACCGATTTTCATTCGGTTTTTTTTAAAGTTGACGTGATCGAGATTATTCTCAGCTACATTGCTTATAGGTTTTGCAGGGGGTATTGATCATTTTTAATTTTTGTGTTTTTCTTGAAGTCAATAATTTGAAAAATAGCCATTTCTAAAGTGGCAAAATGTAGTTAGCCCTCTCTAACTTTTAAAAAAAGGGCCTTAACACGTAACAGCGTTGCGGCACAACGCCGCTAAAATCATCGGTTTGCGTTGCGGGTTCATAGACGTTTCTCTGCCATGGACTATCGTGAGAAACTTATTGCTTATTTGTTATTAAAAGATATTACTCTGTTTTAAATAAATAAATAGTGCCGCGCACCTACAATCTGCAGTGATACTACCGTCGATTCTAGCGGCGCGACGCCGCAACGCGATTATGTATTTAGGCCCTAATAGGGGAAAAATCTAAAAAAATAATAATGTTCATACTCTTAGTATAAAAAAATCGCTTTTCGCTGTCTGTCCTAATCATACATCACCCTATGATTACGTAACTACTACTACTACGCAACGGATTTTGATGCGGTTTTTAATTGATGAGTGATTTAAGAGGAAGGTTTATACGTACCTACAGTAACATAGAAACTTGCCCACCCGTGCGAAGCTGAGATGAGATGCTAGTTGTTCTATAATTCAAGTAATCGCCTTTGTGGTCTTGCAGTTCGGCGTCGGGCTTGACTTCTGGAGGTTCTGGTTGCGATCCCCGGGTCGGGCAGCAAACAATCGAAAAAGTGAATTTCCAAATTTCTAATTAAAAAAATGTTGCTCGAGATTTGTGTGTGCCCGGTTGGCAATAGACTTGCCACCTATCACATAGTGGAACTTAGTGTTTTCGGCTAGTCATGGGTGCCCTGGTTGTGTCTCTGTCTTTCTTTTCTTGATAGTGATTAGTGATAGGTGAAGATACTTTACTTTAACGTAACATCTTTAATTGATTATATTTAAAGATAATAATCAAAAAGTTACCCTAGCTAGAGTACCCAGACATCTCTTATAAATATTTTGAAAGCGCGTTCGGATACTTTCACAGAATTTAATGCAATTCACTCCATATGAGATAATATCCAATGTTCTCGATACATAATGTAGGCCGTATATTTTTAACTGACACTAAAAAGATACCTTGAACCTCTTGTTATTCAAATATCTGGGATGTCTAGAATGAGTCTAGAAATATGTGTTTTCAGTAGACATACTCTATAGCAGGGATGGGCAAATTACGGCCCACGGGCCGGATCCGGCCCTTGAGAGGTTTTTTTAGAAAAAATATGATTCTTTAAAAGAATTAATTGTCGAATCGTTAAAGGACTATTGAAATTTGAACAATCAAAATACTGAATCGATACTTCAAGCATATATATTGCGTATTTCATAATATTATGTTCAGACTTCATAAATAGATTTTATTTTAATAAAGGATTGTTAAATAAAAAAAATACCGTATGTTATCTTTATACAACGTTTTATAATCGTAATGTTTGCTGCTATTTTGAGGTGTTTTAATAAACCGGCCCGCCTCAAAATTAATAATAATTTACTGGCCCGCTACTAGACTTTTTATTAACTTACCGGCCCGCGGTCAAAAGAATTTGCCCACCCCTGCTCTATAGACATAGACACTGCATAGGGTTTCCTGTGGGTAATCTTTTTTTCATGATGGTCCTGGTCGCCTAAGTAGAATAGACTGTCTGCCTTGATGCTTGACAGCTCGTAAGAGGTGAACGTATTCACTTATCTTCTGTCACTTGGTAGATTGACACTTTGAAGCTGTTTGCTAGATAATCGAAAGACACATTAGATTCACAGTACGATTTCATAGGCGCTTTATAATTTCGTTACTTAATTCAAATTTAAAAAAAAATCGAACTCACCGATTCTATACACATCTATGGAACTACCACATTAAGCATTTTTTGTATGGAATTTGAGCGTTTCTAAATTTTGAAGCAGAATTGCGTCCAAAGAATTGCACATGCCATGTGGCGGACATGAAAACCTTTAAAACTTCTGTGCACGACGACTAGGTCTTGAATGTACACTGCTGTTATAGCTATGTATAATACTATATACATACATATCTTCACGCCAAGTCCCTTACGGGGTAGGCAGAGAGTATCGAGTGCCAGACCTCACGATCCTGACAAACCTGCCTTTCTTCCTTAACATTCATTACCCTTTTCATACCAACATATAATACATGTGTGATTAAAACTTATAAGTCCCCAAATGAATCAAGTCGCTTCTTCTGTCCCTGTGTCTCTTGGTATGCTTAAATCTTTAAAGCTACGCATTGAATTTTTGATGCGGATATTTTAAGAGATGATTGAAGAGGAAGGTTTATATGTATATTTCACAAGCGTGCGAACCCCGGGTCTTTTGGAATGAAAGTAAATCATCAACAAGACCCCTGGTAGTGGAATAGTATAGGATAACTTGCCTAGATTTAAAACCGTGACGATCTCGTACCACCAAGTGCCTTTTTGACATCTCTAATCCATGTTTCCGGTGAATTTTATGTTGGTCTGGGTCTACTGAGTGGAATAGGACTATCTGCCAGGCAGTTTGTAAGAGCAGGGGTTTAAAATATAGGTTAAAACCCACAATACCACACAGGTAGAGTGCTGTGCAGCAACTTGCCCGGGTAGGGATCCACCGCCTTACCGCCCACTGCTGAAGTTTATCTACCATAACCTCATAAATGAAATAATGGTAGACTTGCACAATATGCCTTCCATCCCGACCTCAGCACAGCGACGCACCTGTAACATCTAGTGTCTATAGGCCAATTATGGTAGTAATGATGTTTGCTTGGTTTCTTCTAGATAAGACCAACGTTCTTCGGCATACAGTTTTCCCAAGCAGAGGCGTTGAGTGGAAAACTGACATACACAAGCCAGGAGCTGCTGAAACAACGGATGCTGGAAAGCCTCACCTCGACGGAAGAAGTGCCGCCAGGCCAAGCACAACAGGCCATGCAATGCTACATTCGGGCTCAGGCCGTTTCTGATAAGGTTAGTTTAAATACAATGATTATGTTTTGCTGTGTATCAGCTCGCCAGGATTGCATAGACCAACCGCCTTACTTATTCCTGCTGCGGTAGTGTCAGTGCTCGCCCCGTCGTCGTGTTTGGTGCCAGAGTGTAGGGTAACCGGTAGGCTTTCACACTTGCAAAGTAAAGTTGTGTGCAGCAGTTTGCCCGTATAAGTATCACCGCCTTACTTATATACGCCAGTACTAACTAATGTCTTGTTCCGTGCTGTAGATTAAGTTATAGGACAGTATTGCACCAACTCATCATTAAGTATACAGTAAGAAAATATTATACGGTGTATTCAGGCGTATCAGGAAGCAATGAATATCCCTGGACCAATTATACAAGTTTAATCTGACCTCAAAGTAAGCAAATTAAATGATTGTGTTTTTAGTGTTAGGCAATAATACTACTACATACATACATACACACACATAAGTACATACACGTATACATATTAATGTATGTACGTACAAACTTACATACTATATACATACATACATTAAAACATAAAAATACTCAAATTAATACTAGAATAAATTTTACCCAACCTCACTCAGACCCAGAAATACAACAAATGCCAACCCAAGACCGAATTGAGCCCGAGCCTCCTCACCGTTGGTTGGTAGCGTAAAATCACCACAAAATATCATTATCATCAGCCGGAGGACGTCCACTGCGGGACATAGGCCTCCCCCAAAGAGCGCCACAAAATATATTAGTTTATTTTTCAGTCAGTAGCCGACTGTGTGGAAGCTATAATCGGGACATATTTACTAAGTGGAGGAATTCCAGCAGCCGTATCAGTCCTCGAATGGTTCAAAGTTATACCACCACAGGTAGGCATTTGTACGAAATTCACAAGTTTTTTCTTTCTTTGAGAGTGTGACATATTATAATATTAATACGTGAAGCAAAAACTTTGGACCCCTTTTTATGAAAATTGCGCGGACAGTGGATTATGGAATTTGGCATAATTATAGTTTCTGTGTAGAAGAAATGCAGAACGCTAATATTTTTCAATAATAATGCTAATAAAGTGCATTAAATAAAAAAATAAAGCATTACACATATACTACCATGCATTTGACACACAAACAAATGTATTGATGATAACGATAAAAGATCACAGATGGCGCACAAATTATATTCACAAAGTTTGGAAACAAAGTAGTTGGTCTTAATAAATGCAGATGGCATTCTTATCAAAACAAAGTGTGTGTGTGTCAGCTACGACGCACGATTGGAGTTTACTCCTTACGAAATGTATCTTGCAGCACACATGTCTCCTACAGCAGATTTAGTTATGTTAATTCTTCTTAAGTTAGTATCATCGCAGACATTAGAAGTGTGATCCAAATAGTCAGTATTTTGATAGATAGCCACTCCTCCTGCACGGAGACTACGAAGTATCGCGCAGGAGGAGATCCCGAGAATGAGATACGCTAAGTAATGTATTCCATCTCATTCTTTTACAAATTCAATCCTACAGATATGTATGTTTGTCTCTTTCTACGTAACTCCTCAACGCCTCGTGTTACACTTGATTTTACTCCTCATAAAATTTTCGTACCGGGCCTTATAACTCAAATCGTTTCTTAAGGAGTAAACTCCAAAATCTAAATATTAGAATTTTGACCAATGGGCGAACACTAGTTTCTATGTATCATCACCGTTATTCATGAAGTTGTCATGGCTACCTGAGCTAGGGATATTGATGTTGTGAATTGTAGTTAACAAAAAACGATCTATCCTAAAATGTGTTCGAATGTGACGTCACGTTCAAAGACTTTGTGTGCATCATACAGGAATTTAGTTCGACAGCAATGTTATAAAGTTACATTTGTGATTTTTGAACTTGTTCGTTACAAAAGTCCAAAAATATTAAAATTCGAGTAGGTAATTGTTGGTTTATAGTAAACTAATAGGAATAGCCTAAAATTTATTCTTGTACTTGAAGGAAAGTTTGTTTTTCAGAATATTTTATTTTTTAACTAATATTATAATAACCACGTATTAACTTTAACATGGACAAAGTAGCGGGCAACATGTAGTATAATACATTAAAGTTCATTCATTCATATTTCAGGACAAGTTTATACAATTCTTGCACAAGAAACAATCGACAGTAATAACTGAAGGAAAAGCCACGCCGGCCGATATTGAACATCTGCTGTACGACTGTCATAAGGACATCGAAGGTATCTTAAATTACAAATTTAAGGATCCCTCATTACTGCTGGAGGTAAGTGTCCTTATTTAACCAGGTTTTTGAGGGTAAAAAATGATTATAAATTATGAGTGATTGTAAATTTAGAATTAAACCAGCCGTTTAACTGTAAATGTTAATTTAAAGCTATTGTTTTATGTATACATATAGATCACGCCAAGACGCTTTTTTCCACATGATTGAACCAACGGAGCATGATGCCTTTTTTAAAGGTTCGTACCCAAACGTTAAAAAAGGAACCCTCCGCTCCGCTAATCCTCCGCTGTCTGTCTGTTTCCAGGCTGTATCTCATAAACTGTGATAGAAAGCTGAAATTTTGACAAATTATGTATTTCCGTTTCCGCTATAACAGCACATACTAAAAATTTAAAATAAATACGATAAACACGTTTGTTGTATACGGGTGGGTCCCCATAAAATAAACGTGTTATTCGTATTTTTTTGTACAATATTGAAAGCGGTAACAAATAGAATTACAAAAGGGTCAAATTTTTAAAGAAATTTACTTGATTACCTTTCAAAACAAATAATTAGATAACAATAAAGTTAATTAAAGTTGGTTCCCATCCATCAAACGTAATTTTTAATAGATGATAGTATGGAATTGTTCGTTCGCGAGTCTGACTCGCACTTGGCAGGATTTTCTTTTTCTAATACTTTTTAATCACACTTTCTCTCTGGCCTCGCTGTTGCGATTGCGATCGGCGGGAGTTACGGTACACATTTTCCGCAGCGCCCTAATTTCGACCGCATTTACTAATATGTACATAGAAGTACTTAAATAAATTCCAGTATAAATTAAATAAACAGTCAAATCTGGAAATGCAGAAATCTGTGTACATTACACAAACGCCTTCCCCCGTCGGGAATCGAACACGAGCCTCGCAGTTGCTCGGTGGAGCTAAACGCGAGCACCAACCCCTCGGCCAACGAGGCTGTATAATCTAAATCGGTCGAATCAATATTCATAAATCAGTTCATTTTCATTTTCAAATTCATTTAAATAAACACTCTTTTCAATTACGTTAAAATTTGCCATGTCCCAGTTTCGATTATCGGGTCGCGCATCTCAAAAATGTGTATTTTCAATATTGTTGGCAACATTGGTGGTTGGCGATAGGTTTGCCACCTTTCTTTCACATGATGGGACTAATTACCTTTGCCTATTTGGCTGTCGATATTGCACCTCTGCCTTCCGCTCTGGAAATTCGAGCGCTACGATATATTTTTTATTTTCTTCTAGGCGCTATCACACGCGTCGTACATCCGAAATCGCTACACAAGATCATATGAAAGGCTGGAGTTCCTGGGTGATGCGATTCTGGACTTCCTTATAACTGCACATATTTTCGAAAACTCGCGCGACTTGAAGCCCGGCGAGCTGACGGACCTGAGATCTGCGCTCGTCAACAATGTCACCTTCGCGTCGTACGTCGTCAAGCTGGGACTCCACAAGTATGTCACTTGGGTTTTTTTCCCGTGTTGGTCCGGGCTCCTTTGCAGAATAGACCGTCTGCCTTCCTGCCAAGCAGCTCGTAAAAGGCGAACATCGGCTTACGGTCACTAACACCGTGACATCTGACTAGGTGGTAGAGTTTCGCAGCAACCCACCCAGATTGGTACCACCGCCTTACGTATTCTTGGCGCCATAACGTCATGTCGTGGTCCGGTTTGGAGGGCTTGGTAGCCGACAAACTTACTTTTGCTCGAGGTCTAACATCCCGGCCACAGGTTGGCAACGCACCATTACCTTTGGTGTCTCTAGGCGGCGTGAATTTCTTACCATCACGAAATCCGTCTGCTTGTTTGCCTTCCAATAGATTAAAAATAAATCTACCCCTCTTTTTATTCGGGCGCCCTGTGTACAATGGCAAATTCTGATAAACTTTCAGTTTTTCTAGTAAATTGAATGATGGCGTCCAATTTATTTGATCAAATGCGTTGGACAAAGATATTTAATAAGAGTGTAATAGCACCCACACGTATACTCTCTTCCAGGTACTTGTGCAGTCAATTGAATCCGGTCCTGGAAAGCTCGATACTGCATTTTGTGGAGCACCAAGTTCAGAGGGACCATGAAATTATTGAAGACGTACTGTTTCTTATCGACGAAGAGGATTGCCAAGTCGCGGAGTACATTGAAGTACCCAAGGTATAGTGTTATTCGTTTTTGATAGAATAATGCGTAACTTTGTGAAAATAAATTAATTTGCAATTTCCAAAGGTATGGTTAATATGTTGACAAAATTAATTATTTATTTTACACTTTATTGTACACGTAATATAGAAGAGAAAATACAAATATAAATATTGTACAAAAGGCGAGCTTATCTCTTTCAAGAGATATCTTACAGCTAATCTAAGATAGAGAAAAACGATACAAAATAAAAAGCGATAGGTAGACAAGCTTGAGATTAAAGAGATAAAAAAACAGTCTTATATTCATATTATGAGCTATAAAAATATTGTATTGCAAATCTATTCATAACAAAAGACCCAGATCATCACTGTGTACTAGAAAAAAAGCAAAAACAAATGTTTGAAAAACTTTATATTTAAACGCTCCAAAAGGAAAAAAATCATTTTTTCTTCAAAAATATTAACTATAAACTTACAACTTCATTAAACACATTATTATACTTATATTACGATCTTAATAGCTTGTCGCGCGATTTGTTTGTGTAAATGCTGATGTCGAAACCGATAAGATTGTTTTTTTTTAGTCATTTTCGTAGCATTATGTCATTTTGAATTCTTCTCTGGGGGAGTTCTGCCGATGTAAATACTGTGTTTCGTGCAATTTATAATTTAGGCTCAAGAGTTTCCCTAAGAAAAAAATTCAAAGAAATTAATATTCTGACTGTTACTTAATATATGTTCAGAAGAATCAACATTAATTTCAAAGAAACTGTGATATACATAATGTAAATACGAGGACTAAAACGGTCTTGCTGTACATGTGTCCCATGTCCACAGAGTTAGTCATTTTTTGTGGGCCAATGTATACGCTTTTACAATAAACTTCTCGATTATGTGAAAGTCCTGCTGTTAAATAAAGTATCTTCACGCCCATATCCCCGACAAGGCAGGGGCACAACCAGGGCACCCACGACTAGCCGAAGACACCAAGTCCTACAATGTGATAGGTGGCAAGGCTATCGTCAACCGGGCACATATCCAATCCCGAACAACGTTTTTTTTATTAGAAAATGGAAAAAACCTAGTTTTCTTTTAGTTGCCCGACCCGGGAATCGAACCCGGGACCTCATTCAGTCAAGTCCGTCAACTGAACCGCTAGACCACAGAGGCGATATGCTGTTAAATAAATTTAAAAAATGTGTCAACGTGAAATTGTATAAAAAAGGTAACTTTACCATTTGATTGCTGAATATCTGTCCGATAAGAGTGCGTGGGATTAATTGCTCCTCATACCAATTTGTATAGAATAAGAAAAAAAACAGCCCGCTGAGTTTCTTGCCGGATCTTCTCGGTGTGTCGTCACGTTCCGATCCGGTGGTAGTTTTTAGTATTATATATATAGACTCGTCACAAGTGCCTCTTGCAAGGTGAATGTAAATAAAAATATATTATATTCTATCTATACTTATAATAAATCTGTAGAAGGGTCAATTCTGTACATTGAAAATATTGAAAAAATTAATAGCAGGGGATGTTACTGGATCGATACCAAACCCAAATATGTGATTAAAAAAATTTTGTCTGATATGTCTGTATGTTCAGGTATCACGTGAAAACTAACGGTTAGATTTCGATGAAACTTTGTATAATTACACCTTATTATCCTGGGCATAAAATGGGATACTTTTTATCCTGAAAAAATACGTAGAAAAAAAAAATCTTAATTTTTCAGTTATCACGCGAAGACCGACACACGCGCGGACGGAGTCGCGGGCGGAAGCTAGTTCTAAAATAAACTAGTATCCACTTACTGACTTTTGTAAAATCCAAATATAAGTTTAAATTAACAAAATTTCAATTTAATTAATTTTGTCATCGCGACAAGCTTTTATGATCATATAAGTTTTTGATACCCATATTGTAGAAGTGCATTAAAAATAATTATTCCACCATCTTGGATGGTCCGCCATATTGGATTCAGAATGATGTCATGCTATTTTGCGAGTTGCTTACAATAAATAAATATATATATATTTAGAATGACGTCACATATTTTATCGTGCATTGGTCGTCCAAACTAAACGTGTATACAAAATTTCGGCTCAATCGGTTGAAGATATCTGCTTTAAAATTGAGTTCAAAGATTCCACCCGAACTGACATACAAACATTGCAAGTTTAATAAAAGCTTTAAAAATATGTTTTCTTCTAATGATAAAAAAAAACTGATTTTTTTATGATATTGGAAGGCAAACAAGCAGACCGATTTCCTGATGGTAAGAAATTCACGCCGCCTAGAGACACCAAAGGTGGTAATGGTGCGTTGCCAACCTAAGGCCGGGATGTTACGCCTCGAGCAAAA
>NJDD01014361.1:16405-26718 GCA_002245505.1 Calephelis nemesis | reverse complement strand
AGTATTAATCAAAGTTACCTTCTATGTATGTGCCAAATTTCATGAAAATCGGTTCAGCAATTTTTGCGTGAATTAGTAACAAACAAACATACCTACAAACTTTCTCATTTATAATATTAATAGATTCTTTGTACAAAATAGCCACTTCTATAGTCATATAAAAAATAAAATTAAAAATTTTTTTATAAAATAAAATTAGGGATAAAAAAGTGGTTAAGTATTTGAAATGTGCCATAGTTATTTATTATTCAGATTCAAATACAAGTACAAGTAAAATTATTTGTATTCTTTCGCTGCGTGGAATTTCAGGAACTCTTGAACTGAAGCAAATATGTCTTCTAGCAAAGTATCAGGAGTTTGTATTGCTGCAAAGTGACCCCCGAAGTTTATTGTAGTTGAATGCACCAAGTTGGGATATTTGTCCTTCAATATCCAATCTGGCTGATACACCACTTCATATAAAAAGTTGATAGCTGCTGTCGGAACTTTGGTGGGTATACTGAAATAAATAAATTAGGGTTGGTACTCTAGAAAATCTTTGAAATATTATGTAATTTATCTGGCTCAAGAATTTAATAGGTACGGATGGAATGTCGAATCGTATATATTTTTTTTATATTATAAAAAGGCAAACATGCAGGCGGATTTCCTAATGGTAAGAAATTCACGCCGCCTAGAGACACCAAAGGTGGTCATGGTGCGTTGCCAACCTGAGATCGAGATGTTGGGCCTCGAGCAAAAATAACTTAAAGGCTACCTTACCCTCCGAACCGGAACACGTCATGACGTTATCGCGGCAGGTATAGGTGGGATTCGCTCCTTTCACACTGCTTATTTTTACCCTCAATGGATTTTTTTAAATGACTAATGTTTTCAAACCTTGCAGTTTTTACAACTTCACCGAGCTTTGGATAGAGAGGTGTTATAAGTTTGACGAGTTTGTGTGTGTGGGTGGCTGTGTGCGTCTCTCTCTGCGTGTATTTGTGTGTTTGTATAAGACGTAACTTCTGAGCAAATAGACCGATTTCGATGCCTATTTTTGAAAAGCTGATGCCATCGAGGTGTGGTTTTTAGCTACATTATACAATTATTCTCTGTGTGTATTTGTGTGTTAATCTGACATAACTTCTGATTGACCGATTTTGATGACGTTTTTTTGAAAGCTGACGTGGTCGAGGTGATTTTTAGTTAAGTACAATATACAATTAAGTATGTACAAAATTTTTTGAAAGTGCTGTTTTAGTAAAAAAAAAATAAAAAAATCGCATCTTCATTCGCCTACAGCTAGAGCTTTTAAGAATTTCAGAGCGAATTGTTTAGTATAGCTATCATCTAGTAGTGGGGAAACCACCCAGGCGTACCCAGGCGTAGGATTTGTTCAGTCCAGACAAATTTGAAACCTTAGATTAGAAAGTTAATTTTCACACTTCAACTTTGGTCTCTGTGGTGTGAGGTTTCTGTGGTCTAGCGGTTTAGTTGTCGGACTTGACTGCATGAGATCCCGGGTTCGATTCCCGGGACGGACAACAAAAAGAAAATTGGGTTTTTCTAATTAAAAAAAACGTTGCTCGGAATTTTGATATGTTCCCGATTGGTGATAGGCTTGCCACCTTGTGGGACTTGGTGTCTTCGGCTAGTCGTGGGTGCCCTAGTATTACCTCTTCGGGGATATGGGCGTGAAGATACTTGAACTTTTGTTAATTAATTTCTTCTTACTTTTTAACTATTCTCACTTCTTCCCAAGAATATGCTTCGGCGTAAAGCCTCATAGAAGTGGTCACTTTGTCGTTTAGCCACATGATTGTGACCATATCTAAAGCGTCGTTGAGGTCTACGTTCTCGAGGCCTCCGTGAGGTGTGTCTAACTGACTCGTATTTGTGCTAGATGCGATTTTTTCTAAAACGTAAGCAGCAAATCCTGCTGGACACCCTGTTAGAGCAGCACCTGAAACAATATACGTAATATTTTTTTATGCTGATTTACTGCTAACTACAAAGACCATTTGTCTTCCTGCCAGGCAGCTTGTAAAAGGCGAACATAGGCTTACCGTCACTAACACTGAGACATCTGACTAGGTGGTAGAGTTTCGCAGCGACGTACGTGGATTGGTACCACCGCCTTACCTATTCCTGCCGCCATAACGTCACGACGTGTTCCGGTTCGGAGGGTAAGGGAGCCGGTAAACTTACTTTTGCTCGAGGCCTAACTTCCCGGCCTCAGGTTGGCAACGCACCACTACCACCTTTGGTGTCTCTAGGCGGCGTGAATTTCTTACCATCAGGAAATCCGTCTGCTTGTTTGCCTTCCAACATTATAAAAAAACTCGCTAGTATCAGGACAGCCGTGTGCTTGTTTCTTATCCCTTAAAAATGGCCATGAGTGACACCAATACAGGTGGCTAACACTGTGCAAAGTGTAGAAGTAGACTGAAAACTGGCTAAGCAGAACTTAGGTTTCCACATTTAAATGTAACGTAACACTAATTTATGAAGAGTAAAATTAATAATGTTCTTAACGAGGATATTACAATAATCAGGTGACTGTGTTATCTCTCTTGCTGGTTTATGATATATTTTTATAGAAATATGCTTGACGTACGAATAAACAGCTGGCAGAAAGTGAAATGGTAAAAGATAAGAATACTAAGTCAGAAGTGCCTATTTACTGTTATTTTAAAATCGCCCAAATTTTACCTTCTTCTCCAATTACTGCTTTAGGAAGTTAAATTCGATATTCTGTTCATTCAATAATATCGAAATAAAACAAAAATCAATATCAAGTTCATTAAAATCGGTTCTGCAGTTTTTGCGTGACGGAGTAAGAAACAAACATACAAACTTTCGCTTTTGTAATATTAATAGGATATGATAAGAGAACAAGGTTTCATTGGTACGTGGAACAGCAATCAAGTACCTACGGATGATATTTACCTGCCAGTATGCTGAGCTAGCATGTAGGTGTAATTAACTTATTTATTCTTACCTATCGTATCAGGTTTGGTGGCTTGCAAGTGGTAGTATCCCATTTCTCTGATATATACTCGAAGCAGCCTACTAAATGACAATCTTGGTTTGATTTCTTCATCCAAGAACAAATCCGGTAGTAATGAAACTACTAATTGTTTAGCTAAGCTTACTGGTCGTGATGATACTGGCATATTTATGTGTAAACTGCAAAAATAAAAAAAAAACATTTTTACTAAAAGTTAGTCTTAAAAAAGGCAAACAAAGAAAAGGATCCTTTGTCATGGAATATGGCTAACACTTATGTTAGACATTAGACATAACTATTATTTATAATAGATACATTTCAAAATGATACTATTAATATCATGGTCCAAGTCCAAGTTTTATCACATTTTAGAAATAGTGAGAAACTCCATGTGAGAAACTCAACTTCATTATAATTAAAATTATAATAATTACCCTAATACGTCGTCTTGAAACAAAGTTGTCAAATGAGAAGCTACTTGCGAGCCCCAGTCGCCAGCCTGAATGTAAAACTTCTTGAAACCTAGTCTATTCATCAAGTTCTTCATTATAATAGCTATCTGTACTGGATTCAGACCTGGTTTGTTTGTTCCCTGGAAAAACAGGCGCCCACTTAATATATTATTACAAGGAGTATATTTTTAAAGTGAAACTTCATTAGCGACGTTCCGCACTTTTTTGAAATGGGTAAAAACTTCTAAACTCGCGTCAGGACACGTGACCTAAAATTTCGTAAGACGGCGCAGGGCGCTTGCGCGAATGTTCGTATTGTCATGTTTGTGTACGATAGCCTAATAAATGAATATTGTATTCTACCACATGAATGATAGTACTTTCATACTGTCTACTGATAATTAAAGCAAAATTATTCCCTAACCAAACTAACCAAAATATGAGAAAAGGAACGCTACTATTCAAGTTTTTACTTCTGTTGGTACTCCCGGTTGCAACCCGTTTTTTCAAGTGAGTTTAGGTAAGCGAACAACCATGCGGCTAGGGTGATGGTAAGATATAACCATTGCTTATAGACACCGTATATGTTATATGTGCCTTGCTGTCCTGAGGCAGGGATGATAGGCATATTGTGCAAGACTACCGGTTTTGTTACTGGAAGGCAAATAAGCAGACTGATTTCCTGACGGTAACAACGATTTACTCCGCCTAGATATACAAAAGGTAATCCGGATCCGGATGTTAGGCCTCCAGCAAAAGTAAGTTTACCAATTCACCAGATACCATCCAAACCAGAACACGTCAACGGCAAGCGCTGCCGTTATGCGCCAGGAATAGGTAAGGCGGTGGTACCAATCCGGGCGAGTCCCTGCGAAACTCAACCGCCTAGTCAGAAGTCACGGTGTTAGTGACGGTAAGACTATAATCACTTTTTACGAGCTGTCTGGCCGGACCCGGTCCGGACCAACACAAGGAAAACAGTTATTTTCCTCTCCAAACTGGAACATGACAGATTCATTACGACCGCAGGTAGGGATCCCCCTCCTTATCCATTCCTGCTACCACAATGGCTTTGTTATGTTCTACTCCTGGAGTTAGCATCATCATCATCCGGTAGACTTGCAGAATAAGTCTAACGTCCCAGCTAGTGGACAGCGATTGTCTTTTACCATTAGGAAATCCGCATGTTTATTCGCTTACCTATCACATAAACTCTAACTCTGTGAATTTCTATCTAAATCTGTTTAGTAACTTTTTGTGTGAATGATAAAATATACACCTGTCCATCTTCAAACTGTCGCAATTATAATATTATTAGCTAACCGGCGAACTTCGTATCGCTTGACATTAACAGTTACTAACAGTTGAATAGAATAAAATATTCCTTTCCCATTCCTCCTGCAATTTTCCCGATTTTTCTTTTCACAAGAACCTTCTGATAATAACTAACACAACAAAAAAAAGAACAAACAAAATTGGTTTATCCGTGTAGGCGTAATGCGATGACCAAGCGAAATGGATATATATTAGGTAAGTACCTATATTATAATTAGGATTGGCACGTTTTTTTTTTGCAATAAATAAAATAAACTCAGATATATACACAAGCAAAACAGTACTCACCTGTGAAAATCCATAACCAGGTAGATCCACAGCAATAACTTCGAAAACGAAGTCATACCTTTCATTAGGAGTCGTCAATTTTGGTATTAACGAAGCAAATTCAGCAGAAGAACTTGGCCAACCATGAATAAGGAGCAATGGAAGTATTCTATGGGTGTCCACCGTCGGTCTTTCTCTAATACCATGTATTTCGAGACCCTGTATAGTCGTTTTGAAATGAGGGTATGCGTTCAAACGAGCAACCCTTTCTTTAAAGTCATATCCATTGCGCCAGTAGTTGAGGACTTTATCCAAGTAATTGGTATTTATCCCATATTCAGATTGGATACCTTCCATAGGAGGTGTGAAAGGACGTCGATTTTTTATTTGGTTTTTCAAGTCATTTATAACCTGTAATTGAAAACAATTGGGGGCTGAACGTTAATCTATATATTAATACGTGATGCCAAAACTTTGGACCCCTTTTTACGAAAATTGCGCGGACACAGGAGCATAAAATTTGGCACACTTATAGTTTATGTGTAGGAGAAGTGCAGAACGCCAATGTTTTTAATAATAATGCTTTTAAATTACATTACATCAACAAATAAAACATTACCCACACTACGATACATTCAACACACACAAACACATATTATATTAATGATAACGATGAAAGAGAAAGCACACTAAAAAGTTTGGAAACAACTTTGTTTTGTTTGGTCTTGAGAAATGAAGATGGCGTTTTTATCAACAAGGTATTAAAATTTATTACGGTCGAATTTCGACCAACGGGCGACCACTAGTTTTTCTTTGTAGAGGAATTCTCCACTTGAGAAACCTTCTTAAAATTTAACGATGTATGCGAAGGTTTTCCCCGTATTAGTCCAAATGCTCTGTAAAAAGTACGCTATCTGATTTCTGTTTATTAGCTGATAAGTAGCTCTTCCGCCTTACCTATTCCTGAAACTGTCATGACAGACATGCCACAGGCTTCACCATAATGTTGTCTATTAGCCACGGTTACCTTTTATCATTAGGAGAGGCGTGTTCTTGTTGGCTCTCGTGTCACAAACAAAAAAATATTTTCAATGGACTCCAAAAAAAGGTGGAGATTCTCAACTCAACTGATTTTTTTTACAGGCAACCCTATTTCACCATATTTGCAATAAAACTGCGCATAAGGTGATTTTTTTAATATTTAATCCCGTGAAAGTAAGTGGTATCAACTTCTATATTTATACCTGGCAACACAGATAAATAATAGGCAGCCCAACTTCTACACTTTCTTTACGACATAAACGAGAAAACTTTATGCCAACTTTAAGTTTATGTCGTAAAAAACGGTTATTATATATTAGTAATTTAACCGATATTGCACCAATTAATAAAAATATATTTTTTCGTAATAAAAAAAATATTGTGTCGAGGATTTTTAGGCAACCCATTTTTAATATGTTTTCTGATATACTAAATTTATTTTATAATCGGTTTCATCCTATTATCAGCTCGTTGTAGGTCGACCTAAGTTAAGTAAGAGTAAAGACACCAGCGACGTTAGGCAAACTCGAGGCTGCTGACTGAAGTCTGAAACTGAAAGAATATGAAGCGTATCACTAAAACTGGAACGCTACAATTGAGATTGTGATTTCAATCACTTTTACTAAAAAGAAGTTTCTTGACGCCCATATCCCCGAAAGGGTTGGCAGATTCACAAACAGGGCACCCGCGACTAGCCGAAGACACTAAGTCTCTCAATCTAATAAGTGTCAAACTTATCGCCAACCTTCCTATATCCAATCCCGGGCAACGTTATTATTATAAAAATAAATTGAAAATAATCGTTTTTTTATTTTTTTGTTGCCCGACCCGGGGATCGAACCCGGGACTTTAAGAAGTCGATTCCGACGCGCGGACCGCAAGACCACAGTGGCGATATCACCTTTACTACTTTACTTTACTACTGAAATTCAACTCACTGTGTCATTAAACTCGATACGAAAACTTCTGATTGACTCGTCTTCTTGTAGTGGCTTTTCTCCATCGCCCCACCATCTTTGAAGATCAAACTCAGGTAGATCTGGCACTGCATTAAAATCTATGTTGAATACGAGACTCATGAGGACCAGAGCGCAATTCAAGATCAACGATGGTAGCATCTGTAACATGAAAAGTAATCAGAATCATCACGCTTATATCCACGAAGACGTAGGCAGAGGTACGACCACCACCACTAGCCGAAGATACTAAGTTCCACAAATGTGATGGGTGGCAAGCCTATCGCCAACCGGGCGCATATCCAATCCCAAGCAACTCTATTGTTATTTCAAAATTAAAAATACAATTTTTCTATTTTTTCCCGGGGTTTGAACCCAGGACCTCAAGAAGTCATATCCGATGCCAAACTGCTAGACCATAGAGGAGATAGTAATGTAATAAGATGAAAAGTAATTACATTACTCAATCTCAACTTCATAACATGTTTACTACAGGTTTTACGTCTAAACTATTAACCAAATTGTTTATACACTTTAGAATAAACATGATTTTAATTAAAATGAGAAAAGGCATGCTCCGCTGCTTTGGTCGGTTCGGTGGAAAGAATGACAGATGAAAGATTGACAAAGCAGATATACAATGCGCATGTAGATGGAAGTAGGTACCCGGGGAGACCAAACCTAGGTTGACATTCCATAACCAAATCGCTCGGGTGTTCGAAGGTATGGTCAAGAGTCTGCGGAACCGGCGTGTTTATATGAAAAGGGTAATGCATGTGGATAAAGCCAGGCAGGTTTGTCAGGACCGCGACGTTTGGCAATCGATACTCTGCCTACCTCGTAAGGGACTTGACGTGAAGATATGAAGCACACGGCTTTCCTAATGGTAAGAAATAACCATGGCCTATACACATAACAGATGTTGTCGGTGCGTCACTGTCCTGTGGCCGGCATGTAAGGCCGATTTGCAAGTCTACCGGCTACCCTATCCTCTGGATCGAAACATGGTTGGCGGCAGGAATAGGTGAGGCAGTTGATTCCTAACCGGGCATGTTGCTGTACAGGACTCTGCCAAATACCAGTGATCTAATTGGTAAAGACATATTTAGTCAGTGCTCGACTCTTACAAGGTCCCCGACAGAAAGGTCTATTCTACTGTGGACGCGGACCAACATGGGGATTCAATATGTTTAAAAATAATTATATACAGAATATAAAACGAAGGCTTTTTAATTTTTTGTCAGTTTTTCTGTTCGTTTTTCAAACAAAAACTTTTGAACGAAATCACCAAATGTTGTGAAGTAGTAACTTATAGACCGGGTCAACATTAAGATAACTTTTATTGGAGGAAATTGTTTCATTCTCGTCACTAACTACAAGTACGAAAACTCACATGATTGCAAACAAAAATAATGATCAAAATTAAAAAGTATTAAATTAGTGTAGCGTGATTATATTAATTAGTTGTTGTGCTAGACACTGGTGCAGCTAATGCATTCAACCTAAGCCGAACATTAGTATTTTCTATATAAATGCATAAAATTGGAGTGCCCGTAATAATTTAAAGTAAAAAAAAAATATCCACTTTTTACTACAATCATACATAATGAAGGTACATATGGTACATGACAGAGACATGACAATGACACCAATTTTTTGTCTGTTGTTGGTTTCCGCTAATCTCGGAAACGGCTGCAGCGATGTTGACGGGATTTTTATTGGCTAGTAGCTTTAATGTAACTTAGGCTTCTTTTATTTTAGACTTTTTTGTTAATTTCCAACCAGACTATTTTGCTGAATTCCAAGCAAGTAAATCGCGGGCACAGCTAGTTCTATAATAGGAAATAGAATATTTTAAAAACAGCCTATGTAGATTTTAAAATGTTTTAAGAAAATATTTGAAACTCTCCAAGGACCATTACCTTCAAATAACACTAGAACGGTTTGGTAAGATAGTTTGGTAAATGCGTCAATCTTGATCTTCCACTTCAATTAGGTAAGTTCTAAAATATTTAGATTCAATATAAGGTTAATTAATTAATTAAAGAAACAACTGAATAAACTTGATGTCGTTTATGAGAAGTACTTAAATAAAACTGCTGGTTTTCGTACTCGAATTGTCGCGATTATTTTAATGATTCAAGTTCAACAATTAAAGTGTTCTTGTTTAAAATCATAGTATAGCACTGATATCATATCGAAATAGGTTTTAAAATATTATACAGCTGTCACCACCGCGATTTGAGGTGAAAAAAATAGTAAAATTTGTCATACATAGCTGGTTTTGTAATTTGTACTGATTTGTTTGAAATTCTGTTGAAATGTCTCGTTATTTAATATCTTTACAAATTGTTAAAATTGGAGTGTCTCTTTGTGATATTAAAGTAACCGCTTTTTTAAACGCATACGGTATATATACCAAAATAACATTTTTTTCACAATTATTGTCTGTTTGTTCCGGCTAATCTATGAAACGGCTGGACTAATGTTGCCCTCTGTTAACACTGATCAAACTTTTAGTGGTAGGTAGCTGATGAAATAAGGAATAATTTAGTTTTAGTTTTTTTGTTAAATTCCACGCGCACAAAGACGCGGCTATCGCTAGTAGTAACTATAACTCGACGCTCGGACGGGTTGGGTTAATTTTTTTAATCGTGGTCTTAAATTTTTGAAGTGAAAACTTCTTTAGCTGCGTTGCACACTTTTTTAGAATGGGTAAAAACTTCTAAACTCGCGTCAGATCATCAGAAAGTAAGACGGCGCACTGCGCATGTGCTGATTAAATGAGAACTAAAATAAAACGTAGATTCATTGCTGTTTTTGTATTGCTTAGATATTTCCGAAGAGTATAGGATGTGCAATAGATAATTCGCCGCAATATAGCTACCATTACATTCTCACTTAAAGCAAATACGTATAATATCATTGTTAATATTATTTTGCACATATATGATAGTACTTTCATACTGATAATTAAACAATTCGTGCAAAATTATTTACTAACCATGCCAAAATATCAAAAATGCACATTGTCAATATTCAAGTTTTCACTTCTGTCGGCACTCCCAGAGTGCAACCAGTCTTTTTTTTATCAATTTAGTTACATAAGTACCTGACTAATATTTTATTCACTCTTAGACTTATTCTGCTGACTGATTAAATGCTGTTGGGCGCTGACAGATCAGCGTATGACATCTTTATAGTGTGGAAAATCCCCCTGGATACCCACCACTCTCGGGGGAGAACGGCGGGTTATGTCGGACTCGAACC
>NJDD01014361.1:3955-14688 GCA_002245505.1 Calephelis nemesis | reverse complement strand
CTGCCCCCGTCGGGAATCGAATCCGAGCCTTGCGGTAAGTCGTTGTAGTTAGGCGTGTACGCTAGCCACTCGACCAACGAGGCGGTCAATAACTTTACGTTTACTGATATAATTTTAGCGCTGTGAGATTTGGTCGAATTAAAAATGTGCGAATAAGCTATTTAGATTTGAGTGCATTCCTGCAAAAGAGTTACCTACGTTTTTTTTTGTAATATTTGACACCCTGGGCAAGGTTCTGTGCAGATATTGCCTAATTGCGTTAAAATCTGAAGTTAAAAAAAAGAAAGGCCAGTGTTGGTCCAGGTCCGCTGAGTAGAATATACCTAGATGCCTCTCTGCCAGGCAGCCCGTAAGAGCCGAACAAAAGTTTAAATGTAAGTCATTACATTGGCAAATACTCAGGTTGGCAACGCACCATTACCACCTTGAATTGTGTCTCTAGGCTAATTTTATCACATCAGGAAATCCGTCTGCTTGTTTGCCTTCTAATATCATAAAAAAATTACACACCAGCACACGCCTCTCCTTATAGTAAGAGACGACCGCAACCTTTAAATACCAAAGACGTTACTGGTGCGTCGCTGTTATGTGGACGGGATGTTAGAACAAATAATTGCGCAAGTCTAACGGATACCCTACATTCCTGACCGGACATTGATCGAGTAATTATGGCAGCAGGTATAATTAAGGTGGTGGACCTAACCATGTTGCTGTACAGCACTATATTAACAGGGGTCTTGCAGGTCCTATCCATAACATTCAACCTATGCTCCCTCTTACGAGGTGTTTGGCAAGTAGGCAGATGATCTATTCTACAGAGGATCTGGGCCAAAACGCGGGTAATAAATCTATGCTAATATTATAAAGAGGATAGATTAGATTTTTTGTTTGAAATGAATAGACTCCAAAACTACTGAACCGATTTCAAAAATTCTTTCACCTTTAGAATGCTACATTATCCCTTAGTGATATCAGCTTTGTTTCATGAAAATCGGTGCAGTAGTGGTGGTGGTATCGGTGGTAACTTGGCTTAGTGACGCAGAGCGTGGAACTGCTAGTATTTTTTTTTATGATATTGGAAGGCCAACAAGCAGACAGATTTCCTGATGGTTAGAAAGAAAAAACACCGCCTTGAGACACTAAAGGTGCTAATGGTGCGTTGCCAACCTGAGGCCGTGACGTTAGGCCTCGAGCAAAAGTAAGTTTACCGGCTACCTTACCCTCCGCACCGGTACAAGTCATGACGTTATTCCGGCAGGAATAGGTAAGGCAGTGGTACCAATCCGGGTGAATTGCTGCGAAACTCTACCACCTAGCCAGATGTCATGGTGCTAGTGACGGTAAGCCTATGCTCGCCTTTTACGAGCTGCCTGGCAGGAAGGCAGATGGTCAATTCTGCAAAGGAGCCCAGTCCAATACGAGGGAAAATATTAAATAATATAACAAATGTATTTAACTAACCTTGATTTGGTTTTCAATTGAAATATTTAAACCTTGCGAACGCAAGTTAATAACACACGCTGCTAAACACTGACCATTGTGTTAAATTATTCTTTTTGTGCAAAATTATTATTCGGTAATAACTAGGTAACGATATCAAACAAAGTTAAAGCAATTAACATCATGTTTGCTGTAAATAATGCATGTTCGTTGATAATTGTAGCTAAAATAAACAATACGTGTTTAGTCTAGACTCGAGGGGCAGCCAAATCGGTTTATCCGTTCCTGTTGTATGGATAGCGTATCTGAGTTTTTTCTACAAAATGTCTATCCTATTTTTATTTTTTTATACATTAAAACCTTACCCTTGTATGACTATCTATTAAAAAACCGCATCCGTTGCGTAGTTTTAAAGATATATGCATGCGAGCAAGAAAACGGATGGCGACTTTGTTTTATACCATGTAGTTATAAAGAATTTTCTTCATTACTTATATAATATTGTATATGCATAAAATAGGCGGTTAATGACTTCTTCACCAATATGCATTCCTACTTTCAATCTTAATCACCAAACCAAGGAGATACTTTGCCATCCACCAGCACACAAGCTTTACAGTCTAAATACATAGGCTGCACAGCACGCAGCGGGGAAGGGACTAACTCGTCTCTCCCATTCTCCGACCGCCTCGTAACTCGTTACTTGAGGGGCTAGTGTACACGCCGGACTGACTATCCGCGAGGCTAGGGTTCGACGGGAGCAAACGTTTGTATGATGAACATTTAGATATCAGAATTTCCGGGTCTGGGTGTTTATTATATTTATTGTGGTATATATTTAGGTGTACACAAGTGACACCTGTGAATTTCTGCTACTTTGCCAGTTTATAGAACGAATCTCAGGTACTAAATCAGGCACTTGGCGATGTCTTTGCCTATTCGTACAGGTGAGAAATCCGAAGAGTTACGCGCCATATACTCGACTTTAGCCAATTTTAGTTATAGGCCACCGTTTTCATGTAAGTCTTTCCACATGATGACGCGTCCCACCTGTTTCCTCTTGTGTATCTGTCACTCAACTGTAGCAGCTGATACTAAATGCATCCAATCACGCTAAATAAAAATGAACTAAGTACTAAAATCTGATGAACTCCTGTGATATGAAAAGGATTTGAATCTCTAACTTCTTCGCTATAAAATGGTTGGTTGGTACGAGGAAATCATCATAATTTTAAATTTTTTAATGTTATGTGAGAGATCAGCCAACAAGTACACGGCTCTCCTGATGGTAAGAGATAACCGTGGCCTACATATACCGTAGATGTTACAGGAGCGTTGCTCTCCTGTGGACAAGGTGTTAGACTATTGTGCATGTCTACCGGACCATTGCATACATGGCGGCCGGGAATAGGTAAGGAGGTGGACCCCTACCTGGGAAAGTTGCTCCATAGCATTCGACCACTATTGGTATTGTTGGTGATGACCTATGTTTTAACCAGTGCTCGCCTTTTACGAGCTGCCTGGCAGGACGGCAGACAGTCTATTCTACTGAGCAGACCCGGACCAACACAGGGAGTTATTATCTAATTAATTTGTCTAAGTATTTATTATATATACCCGGCACGATTTTATGAAAAGGGTAATAAATGTAAAGGAAGCCAGACAGACTTGTCAGGATCGTGAAGTTTGGCACTCGATGCCTACACCGTATGGGACTTAGCGTAAATATATGTATGTATGTATTGTTTTTAATCTGAGAGGTTAAATAGAGACTAGACATTGCAGCCCTAACATATTGAGTCTCTAAAGAGATATTAAACTATCTATCAACCATAATTAAGTATAAAATCCTATGTTCCATTGACGTGTTCCGGTTCGGAGGATAAGGTAGCCGGTCAACTTACTTTGCTCGAGGCCTAACATCAAGTTGTGTGTTAGGCCCCCGCCTCAAGTTGGCAACGCACCATTGGTGCCTCATTGGCACCTTTGGTGTCTCAGGCGGACTGAACTTCTTACAATCGGGAAATCCGCCTGCTTGTTTGCCTTCCGAGATCATTGAAAAACTGTAACTAATATAAAAATAAGTTTTTTTTGTAGGTACTTACTTTACATTACATACTTTTATATTTTCATAACGGCCGGATACATATCGTTTTTTTTTATGTTATAACATTACAAACAAGCAAGGTCTTCTGATGGTAACAATCATCGGCTAAACACACTATGGACTCCAGCACGGAATATGACAATAACGAGCACTGACGTTACAGCAGCAAGAATAGATCTAGATAGTGCAAGAGTCACAAAGAGCTCTTCCATGTATTATTTTAATTTTAATATTTAGGACACACATGGTACACATTAGGCTGCGTTCAGACGACACGCGCACGCCACGCTCGCCATCACCCGCGTCGATTTTTTTTTCGACATAATTTGAGCCCTATTGTGACATCAATATTCTTAAATTGCATTAATTAAGTCAATTCGCTTACGAAACGCGCACCCCGCAGCACATGCCTTGCGCCCACGCTTCAGCTAGTGTTGTATCGGTCATCAAGTGAATTTATCTTTCCACTGTCTTTTGATTTTTTATATACGTAGAAATCATAACTATTTTATATACAATTAGATTTTCTCAGAGATTTCCTGGACTGCCTACTAAGTCGAGTGAACGAATTTCAATCACTAGTAGTACAAGCAGGTGCGAGACGTACGCGTGCCAAGCGCGGGTCTAGGACGTGCTCATTGTGTGTGCGTGCTCGGCGCGGGTAATCTGAACACGCCCTTAAACAGTTTTATGCAATAACTCAAGTTGCATTTGTTCTCTGGAAAGATATTACTTCTTCACAAGTAGTCTGAAAGCGGCGAATTGAGAAAACACTAAAGAAGGAAGCCGAGCTGGTCTATTGTTACCACAGTCATGACACTCAATACTAACTGCCTCCTACATATTTGTGCTCTTTACAAAATAAAAAATGAGTTCCCCAAAATAAAATGTCCAATTGTAATTTTACATAGATTTTATTATTAGTCTTAATAAAATTACAAGAAGTAGGTGTTGGGCCTCTTGTACGCAAAGGTGTTGAGTTTCTTGTAGTGGTGTACACGTTTGGGCAGCGGGAATCTGATTGTGCTGTTGTGGAACTGCTTCACCTGTGGTCTGCGGCAGGCTGATGCCTTGATCACTTCCACTTTGATAATCTGGAAATAACAATTGAAGAATAAGAATGTTTATTTCAAAATTTTATTTTTAAATTTGGTTTTTCCAACCTTCTAATAAAAAAAAGTTGCTTGGGATTGGATATGTTGCTGGTTGGCGATAAGCTTGCCACCTATCACATTGTGGGACTTAGTGTCTTCGGCTAATCATGGGTTTGCCTGGTTGTGCCTCTGCCAACCTCCTCGGGAATATGGACATGAAGAATGTTTACTTCAATCATCAAACATTGTAACACAGTATCTGGCTAAGATACTGGTTTATATTTGTCATTGCATCAAACCTGAATGGGTGGACCAAGATGCTAAATCTTTTTTTAACGCATTGGTTATTATTAGAAAGATCACATGAAAAGAAAACCAGGAAAAATTGCAGAGAAAGTGGAAAAAACCACATTTCAATTTTATCCATACAAACTGTTAGTAGCTGTTAATGTGCGCTGGGGTTGACTAGTTACAAATAAAATTGCACTTTTCCCTAATATATTTTTTAGTTCTCTTTGTTGAGTGCACAAGCAAAGTTTTTGGAAAAATAATTTATTCACAGGGAAAACATGATGTAAATAGTATAAACATTAAGTACCTGGATGACCGAGCTTAGCTCGGTGTTTTTTTTTGTTTTTTTATAAATTGTGTTTTTTGGAAATTATATTTAAGTACGAATTACACAATTAGTCTAACCTCAAAGCAAACAATCATTGACTTCGTTACTTAACAACGGACTTCGTTACTTAACAACGCCATCTGCTGGAACTTTAATTATTCGCCAAAAAATAGTATTATTATTCGCCAATAGATGTCAGGAAGAGTCATAATAAATTGGGACTACTCAAACGCCTCCTATTTGTTAAAAAAGTAAGTTTAAGTCGATAAAACACGAATATGACATTTTCTAAAAATGATTCCTAGCTAGATCGATTTATCGCCCCCGAAACCCCCTATATACTAAATTTCATGAAAACCATTGGAGCCGATTCCGAGATTCCAATTATATATATATATACACAAGAATTTCTCGTTTAAAGGTATAAGATATTAATAACTTATTCATGTGAATTGAAACCAGTTGACTTATTCATGTATAGTTCTGTTTTTTTACTCAGGTCATCTTTAGAGACTCAATATGTTAGGGCTGGCAATATCAAGTCTCTATTCACCCTCTCAGGTTAAAAACACAATACATAATTGGCGAAAGCGAACGCTACAAATGCAGAGTATGTAACATAACTGCAAAAAAAGCCACTTCATCTACACTATCATGCCGTCTAAATAAGTAATATGCTTTATTAAGTATATCTTTAATAAGATAGCACCCAATGAAAAGCGCTTGCTTATAAAAATACAACAATAATCTTTAAATTTCAGTAGTCAGTTGAAAATATGAGTTTATTCCTATGTTTTTACTCTTCTAACTATATTTTGGCAGTTTTTTTCAAATTGTATTTAGAAAACTCACACTACTTGTGAGTGTTACTGTGTACTGTGTAAATGATAGATTTCATTTAATTTTTAATCATTTTCTGTCCAAAGATAAAAAGCCTCCTTTGCCCGCAGGCGGATGTAAGTCTTCCTTAATTATCTAAAATATGTATAATTAGGTTGTAAGACTAATAGCTACACTCAGAGACATTAATTAATAACATTTAATCTATCAATAAGCGACAATTTTGTATAGAAAATGTTGACTTAAAGACAGATCTCTGAGTGGGACCATTTAACTATCAAACAAATTGGTTATATACCCCATAAATCACTTTTGAATGGACTGATTGTGGTGCAGATATTTTATACAAGGCATATGAAAGTTTTTTATGGGGTTATATAATCTTAAATTTTAATGATATTTTTAGATAATAAAAGAAAAACAAGCAGATAAATATAATTGTGGTAAGAATTACGCATATTTTGCAATAAAAAAACCACTTTTGTTGTTTTACATATTACTACTGCATGTGTAATACAATACAATGTATTAAAATAAAAAACATTGTTTATAGGAAGTGCTAACACTAACAAAGGTTGGTATCAAATATGATAAGACTAAAAACATCTAGAAATAAAATAGTATGTTTATGTGAAAGTTAATAATATTGTCCTATGAGTTTACACACTGTGGGTCGCGACGCCTTGGGGCGTCGAGGCGCTGTTCCAGGGGCGAAGAATGTCAAAGTGACCAAGTTGAGTGAGTTAGTTATGAGAGTCTAGAAACCAGTTGCTAGACTTATACTTATTATAACTGGAAATTATATTTTGGTGCACAGTATGGATTTAGCACACCCTCCTTTGGAACTGAGTGGGTTAAGCGTCGTTTAAACATTGTACATCCTAAGGGCATCAAAGTACAGTCAAAGGTCCTGGCTGTATGTAATATGACCGCCTTATCGAAAACATTGGTTTTTACGACATTGTTTACTACGACATACCGCATTAAGCGACCACATTTGGTTAATGTTTTCGGACAATTATATCTGTAGAACCACCGGCTCAGCTGATTGTAAACAATTCGAATAGGTAACTGAATCCACATCTGGCACAGTATAATAGTCAATGGCAATTATCGTAAAAGTAAACAAAGTTTAGGGTTTTTTGCAATTCTTAGAAACAAAGCACATGCATGCACCTCAAGGCCCGCTTCGTCATATCTCAAGTCAGTTTGTTACTTGTCTTTACATAAGGAATAGGAAGACTCGGAAGAACAATTTGCAGTGCCAACTTTGATTGAAGGTCTCAATGCTGTTAGTGTATTACAAAAGATTGTTCTCTTTAATGAAGAGTTCCACATGCATGGAAATTGTGACGATACGCTAATTAAAATCCAACGTGAATTACTAAATGTGTATGCACGACAGAAGTGTTTCAAACAAACTAAAATTACAGATTTTATGTATACAAAAATGATGGAAAAATAATATTGTTCTTTTATATTATATGTTAGTATTGAAATACACAAAATGCGGTTTAATTTCCTACATGAATATACATATTATCTTTCCTACTTATACCTGTCACCGGTTGTTACAACTATCGGTTTTTACGACTCAATATGAGTAGTCCCTTCGATGTCGTTATAACAGATTTTGACTGCACAGATAAGTTAGGGAAGCCCAGGGTCACATTATTAGATACTAGACTCATCTAACCAAATACTTTTCTTACAGACTTAAATAATAATTACCTGAATGGAGTGTGCACGAGCTCTGTGGCGGGCGCCCATATCTCTGTAACACTGTGTCACAGCTCCGCCCACACTCAGGTCACGGTATTCACGGTACATGTTGTGAACCCCAGACCGTGACTCATAACGCAGCCAAATACCAAAGTTCTTGATCTTAACTGGACTCTTTTCTGGGATTTCCTGTAATTTATAAAATAATGGTAAGCAGGTTATAATCCAAAGTGAGTGTTCAATTCAATACAACTAAATGTTGCTAGACATAGCAACTTGACCACCTTATTGGTCGAGTGGCTAGAGTACATGTCTAACTACACCATTTCTTGGTCTGGATGTTTATTGTTTATTAATTCTGATACAAGCATATACTTTGTTTACTTTGGGGTTAGATTTAATTTTTGTAACTTGACCAAAGATATGTATCATATTGTTATAGCTTCATCACTTATTTATTGGTATTACTCTCAAAACATTCATCATTAATATTCCTAGAAAATATATTGTTATGAATTTCACAGCAAAACTATAATAGTTAAAATAGCCCTTAATTTATGTTGAACAGTAAAGTGTGTAAAAGTACTAGTAGCCTGTCTCAGCTTTGCATGGGTGGACATACTTATTATTATTATATTATACTTATTATTATAAACACAACTACACAAATTACAAACTTTCCAAATGAATTACTATATCTATTAAAAAAACACCACCCAAATACATTGCATAGTTTTAAAGTTCTAGGCATATACAGGCTAAAAGCAACTATGTTCTATGTTGTGACAAAGTTCTGGCATGTGGCAACATAGAATTCTCTAAATAATCACAATAACTTTACAATGTTTCATATGCAATGTTATTCATTTTATGTAACAACTTCATTTGCCTGGCTAAATGACAATCTAATTTTAATAACCAGTTTGCAGTTAAGAGACAGGCTCAGAAGAGTTTTGTTGCCAAGATTCTTTATTTAATTATTGAAATATAACAGTGTTTAATTGGCAACTAATCTGAAGTAGCTCTAGAAGTAATATAGTAAACCTGTATTAAAAAAAAAAAGGCACAATCATGGTAACTTTACACTTGAGAGCTCTAATAAACCACCTACATTTTTGTGTATGTTTTTGAGAAATGTTTGACAAGATAGAAGAAACAATCTCATACAATAAATAAATTGTTTAAGACGGGTAAACATTGAAACAACAACTTAAAATTTAATCAAATTGGTCAAGATATATGATATACACCTACTACACATCACAACGACGCACCTGTAACATCTATGGTGTGTCTAGTTCATGGTAATCTTTCACAACCAGGAGAACCGTGTCCTCGCTAGCCGCCTAAAAAAATAGAGATGGGCACAGTGAACAATACTAAGATACCAACCTTAATGGATACAATTTCACCAGTAGTCTTCTTGAACTTTTTCAGCTGTCTTAAAAAGTACCAAAAGCGAGATTTGGCGACAATTGGGTCTGGAGAAAATATCCTCATTTTGTAAAGAGGTGGCTTCGGTTCATTTTCTGAAGGGAGCTTGCGCCCAATAACTTCGTATTCCTTCAACTGCAATTAGTAAAAATTGTGATTAGGACTTCGTTTTAACCCAATGTATTTTACAAATCATAACCTCAAAGCATAACCTAATATTTTTGTTTTTCAATATTTACGTTATTTTTATAAAATAATTATGTCTGGAAAAGCACACATTTGATCGCAAATAAAAACTTGTTATGCTATTTATACAAAAATTAAGTGTAAAAAGATTTAACAACAGTAGGCAACGTGTGTATCATTGCATGCCAAGCTCTTGTACACAACATTGCAAATATATCATATAAAAGATTACAGTACTGATAAAATTACCTTCTAACGATATAAAAGTAATGGTTTTATACAAGCAAAACATAATTTATTTAATAAATTACCTCTCCTTTAGCCTTCATTTTCAGAAATTTTCTCTAAAAAGAGCTGTCAACGGAAACGGAACAGCCACGAAAGATTGTTCATCAATTAGTGTAAAGTGTTGCCAGATCAGAAGTTACAGTTGTAGAGAACAGATAATTAAATAAGACAAAATAAAACCACATTTTATCCAACAGTTCTCTAAAATAGAAGTAACGTTGTCATAGATTTAGAATGTACAAGATCAACGAAGCGTGGGAGCGAGAAATGGTTGGGTTAAAAATAGCATACCCTGATTTAATAGTGTTCTAGAGAGTCTCTTCTTCCTCCTTCCACTTTCATTTCCGTGATATTCTGGGACAGCTCTTTTAAATTTTATCCGCGAGAAATCCGTAACAGGTACAAATTGCCTTAGAGAAAAAGAGAGAGAGAGAAAGTCAGGTTCCGATGTAACATTATTTACGCGAGTAAGAGCCCATAACGTCCCCATCAGACCGGGTCGCTATGAATTTTGTGAATTTACACATTTAATAATATTATGATTAAAATAGAAGAAATTAACGTGAAAGTATGGTGTCATGTTTTGTAGTCTCATGTGACGTTACAAAACGCAACAACTTCAATAAATTCAGGTTTCACATGTTAATAAAGTTTTCATGTTGGAATATTTAAACCTGTATTTTATCAGGTTTTTGCTGTAAATCTGCCCATAAAAGAATATTTACACCAGCATATTTATTTACATTGTTTCAAATATGCTGTTGTTGTCGTTTAATTGGTCACGATATTAAATAAAATTATAAATTATTAAGTTACGCTAGGGTAAGCGATCACGTCTAAAATATCAATGAATGTCAATATTGGCGGTTAAGTCAAGTTAAGTTACTTATAGCATTTAAACTTAAGACTGAGATGTGCTTAGTGAATCTTTTCACGAGTACTTGATGTTAAATTTATTTAATATGTCTATAAATCATATTTCTTCCAAAATTTCTTAACAGTT
>NJDD01014356.1:0-11467 GCA_002245505.1 Calephelis nemesis | reverse complement strand
AAGAAAGTACAATTATCATATTGGTTAGCTATTAATTTTAATTTATGGTTTAGAAATGAAACCACTTGTACCGTTTTACGTTTATTTCAATAATTTATTCCGGCTGGCAACGCACTATTACCTCTTTTGGTATCTCTAGACTCTAATTTCTTACCATCAAGAAGTCTGCTTGTTTGTCTTCCAATATCATAAAAAAAGAACTTGTGAACTTTCACTAAATGAAATGCCACCAAAACTGGCTAATTTTGCTCATTATGTACACGGAGTTCATTAGTGATTAAAAAATGTACATCCATGTTTTCTCTAGATACCGCGAAAAACTCCTAGAAGCCTGTTAAAAGTATACGAGTCGGTTGTAAATACAGATAATCAACTTTTAAAACGAACCATAAAGTTGCGGTTGTTAAGAACTTGCGGATGTGCTTTTTGTTATTTTATAAATTATATTTTAAAAAGCTTCCATTACAGCAGTATACAAGTTTTGATACTTTAAGTTTAATTTTTTTTTATGATATTGGAAGGCAAACAAGCAGACGGATTTCCTGATGTTAAGAAATTCACGCCGCCTAGAGACACCAAAGGTGATAATGGTGCGTTGCCAACCTGACGCCGGGATGTAAGGCCTCGAGCAAAAGTAAGTTTACCGGCTACCTTACCCTCCGAACCGGAACACGTCATGACGTTATGGCGGCAGGAATAGGTAAGGCGGTTGTACCAATCCGGGCGAATCGCTGCGAAACTCTACCACCTAGTCAGATGTCACGGTGTTAGTGACAGTGAGCCTATGCTCGCCTTTTACGAGCTGCCTGGCAAGGAAGGCAGATCATCTTTTCTACAAAGGAGCCCGGACCAACACGGGGAAAAATATATGTTATGATTTTACTGCTGTTTTTTAAATTAAACGTAATAAAAAGATATCGGTGGTAATTCTGATGTTCATAAAGTAAACTCATTTTAGATGCTAGACATCTTTGTAATCAAAAGAAATAAAAATAAAAGACGTGGAACATTTAAGATATTATGTCAGATTAGTCAGAACATAACCTATGTCGTTTTTAATCAACCTTTTACGAGAATTTTTGTAGGAGTTTTGGCGTCATAGTAAAAGAAGATGGTCGTATATTTTTCGTAATTATTGAATTTGGTGTTAATTATGGGTAAAATTAGTTAATTTAGGTGGGACCTAGTTTATTTTGTTCAGATAAAGTGCATAAGTGAAATAATAACGAAAAAAATGGTGTATCGTATATTTCCTCACTGCTGCCAAATGTCACTAGATGAGCTTGAGTAACTAAGCCACTGACTGAAATACAGGCTTAACTCTCGAACCTAGCATTGGCTAAATAAGTCGTGAAAAACGATTAAAAGCCATATTTATGAAAGAAGAAGAGAATTTTTTTGTACGATATTTTCACCCATACAAATTCACTCAACCTTTACATGGAAAAAATCCATTTGTACTTGGTAGCTCAATAGATTTGTATGGATACGCTGCGTTCGAGTTTTATTCGAAACAGAAGTTTTGTGAAAAAATTCTGGGCNNNTCAAGTACAAACAAATCTGACCGCACTAAATGTGTTTTGTCTCTTTCTATTGCTATCATTGAATAAAGATAGAGATAACTTAAAATTACTATAGTGAGTGTATCAAAATTACCACTATCGTCAGTGCCGATTGGGCACCTGGTGTATTGGTGCCGATAGTTTTACCAACTGTCACATTGTGAGAGACCCACATTGTGATAGGTGGCAAACGTATCCCACAGTAACGTATCACACACATAAACTTATCGCCAATGTGGTCTAGCGGTTCGGGTGTTAGACTTGACTGAATGAGGTCCCGGGTTCAAATCTTGGATCGGGCAACAAAAAGAAAACTTGGTTTTTCCGATTTTCTAATAAAAAATGTTGCTCGGGATTGGATATGGGCCCGGTTGGCAATAGGCTTGCCACATACTGTCTTCGGCTAGTCGTGGGTGCCCTAGTTGTGCCTCTGCCTACCTCTTCGGGGATATAGGCTTGAAGATACTCAGTATTATCTAAGTACGCTTGACTAATTGTAGCAATGACTGTTCATCTACATACATCTTTCGTGGCTACAGACGTGAAGACACTTCAAATTAAACATAATGCTATATTTTTCCAGCAAAAAAAAACTAGAGATGGAAAATCTTAGGCGAGTCAACTAAACCTGTAAGGCTTTGATTAAAATATTTCAAAGTACAGCACTAAACGTGTTTTGTCTCTTTTTATAACTTGTGTTGAAACGAGGTAGCGATAACTTAAAGTGAGTTTAATTAGTGTGGAGCAGTACTACCGCTATTGGGAATCAGAAAGAAATGAAGGTACATAAAAAACTAAATTAGTTTTAGTTTAGTCTATTTTCTATCGTGTTTAGATGTTAAGTTGCTTTAGTTTTTTTTATTGATCTTTTTTAATTATCAGGTTTAGAACAATATAAATATTAAAATAATAAATATAATTATTTATAAAATAAAAATAAAATCATGATTTGTAAAGTATCTATTTATTATAAGTGTAACAAATAATATTTATATCATACTAGCTGTTGCCTGCGGCGTTGCAAGCGTAGTTAATAGGTTTTTGGCATAAAAACTGTCCTAATGGTTAATCCAAGCTACCTTCTATAAGTGTGCTAAATTTCATGAAAATCGCTTCAGTAGTTTTGAAGGAGTAACAAACAAACAAACATAAAACATAAAATGGGAAAGCCATTTATAAAATTAATAGGATTTATAATTTAGGTAAAGTAATGACGTGACGAAAGGTTGGATAAGAGGAAATTTTATTAGCATCGAAAAGAGGGTTAAAGCCTGGGGGATGTCGTCCAATTTAGAAGCGTTAAAATGTTTTAATGTAACATTTATAAAATACATTAATTTTAACAACTCTCATGCTCATTTTAGCAAATTTTTAAATCGCCTCGTTGGTCGAGTGGTTAGCGGACACGCCTAAATCAGCCGACTTCTTAAAGATTTAAGCGTGTTGGTCCGGGCTCCTTTGCAGAATAGACCATCTGTCTTCCTGCCAGGCAGCGCGGAAAAAAACGAGCATAGGATTAACGTCACTAACACCGTGGCATCCTACTAGGTGGTAGAGTTTCGCAGCGACTCGACCGGATTGGTACCACCGCCCTTCCTATTCCTGGCGCCATAGCGTCCAATCTCGGTTTGGAGAATAAGGTAGAAGGTAAAACTTACTTTTGTTCGAGGCCTGAAATCAGTTCACAGTGCCCCATAACCACCTTTAGTGTATGTAGGCGGCGTGAATTTACCATCAGGAAATCCGCCTGCTTGCTTGCTTTCCATTATCATAAAAAAAGACTAATCGGGCTCAGATTCGATTTTCGACGGCGGCAGGCATTTGGGTGATGAACAATTAAATGTCTGCATTTTTCTGGGTCTGGGTGTTTATTATATAACAGTAACAAAAGCATAACAACCAGACGGATTTACTGTAGGCTTTCTGTAAAAAAATATTAAAATTGTTTATTTTCGGGTTATGTGTGTTAAAAAGAGGTTATAAATATTTTTAAGCATACCAACATATTCTACCATATTGTAGTGCACAACTACTTAATTAAATTTAAAGAAATTAAATATTTAGATATATTTTAAAATTTAAATCACAGATTTGTATTAAATATTAATATACATTTTAACATTTAGATCACATCAATTTTTTACATTTTTAATACATATATAATTTATATGTTCGCCAAGCGTCATAATTTATTTATTACAAACCAATTTAAAGGTATTTCAATTTTAATTTTATCTAATGTACACATTGTCATTTATGTTATGTATGTCCCCGAAGTAGCATATGCCTCTCCTCATTATAAAAGCTGAACGTGACTTACAGACGGTGTCTATAGGTCTATTGTGGAAGTCTAACAGCTACCCTACCCTCCGGGCCTTAATCTGACAGAGTTATTATGGTGGCAGAAATAGATTTTTTTTTATGTTACAGGATGGCAAACAAACAGACAGATTCCCTGATGGTAAGAAATTCACGCCGCCTAGAGACACCAAAGATGTTAATGGTGCGTTGCCAACCTGAGGTCAGGATGTTAGGCCTCGAGCAAAAGTAAGTTTACCGGCTCCCTTACCCTCCAAACCGGAACACGTCATGACGTTATGGCGGCAGGAATAGGTAAGGCAATTGTACCAATCCGGGCGAGTCGCTGCGAAACTCTACCACCTAGTCAGATGTCACGGTGTTAGTGATGGTAAGCCTATGCTCGCCTTTTACGAGCTGCCTGGCACAGGAAGGCAGATGGTCTATTCTACAAAGGAGCCCGGACCAACACGGGGAGATACGGCGGTAGATCTCTACTCAGACAAGTTTTCAAACACCAGAGAAACCAGTGTTAAATTCTTATAGACTCTTTCATAGACGTAGATCATAGACACCAAAAGACATTAAAGTGTTGACAGCATAAGACTGGAATCTCAAGCTTCTGACGTCTGACTGTAACTTTATTTGAACACGATAGTGGAGATAACTGACGCTATGAAGGTGAGATATCAGTCTGGGCGAGTCATGTAAATCTTTCTTAAAACGGCTGCTATCACTGTGCTTGATAATTCAATAACATATAAATAAATAAATAAATGTCCTAGGAGAAGTTACACAAATTGAATCTAACTCCAAAGTAAGCAAGTTATGTGCTTGTGTTATGGGTGTTAACCAATGATTCCAATACATAGAAATACTTAAATAGAATGCAGACATCTAAATGTTCATCACACAAATGCCTGCACCCGTCGGGAGTCGAACCCGAGCCGCGCGGTTGATCTGTATAGCTAGGCATATACGCTAGTCACTTGACCAATGAGGCAGTTATAACATATCATATGGAAAAAACTTGACTGCATGATACCATAGTGAAAGGCTATAGTGATAATTTCAAACTTATATCGTCTAAGTAAATTAGAAAGTATTGTTTTACCCGTATCCACCCCGAAGACGCAATATCGCACAATGTGATAGGATCATTACGTTCCATCAGAAATATTGTCATGTAAAATGTAGCCAAGATGTAGCTTTATAGGCACTGTGAAAATGTTATCAGATGTCACGTAGGATTAGAATCCTTTGAAATGATTTTCATTTAAAAGATCAGTGGCAAAATCTGACCTGAAAAGCTGAAGACATAAAAAACTGAAGAAAAGCTTCGGGAAAAGGTAGGTAGGAAGTGTCGTCGCGCTTGATTTTGTTCGTTCTAGACGGGGCACTCTCGCGCTCCCACAAAAAAGATACGCACGAAAATGAAACAATTCCATTGCTTGACAACACGTTCTTCAAAAAAAGTTCCGAATATTCTAAATAAGTAGAAAATTGGTGTTAAATATCTTTATCCTTACAATAAGAGACGTTTTAAAAAGCTGTTCACAATTAAATAAAAAAAAACAAAGTATCTTTACGGCTGATTATATCAAAATGCAACCATGGTACCTCCGACAAGCCGAGGACGCTAAGTACCACAACGTGAGAAATGGCAAGCATATCGTCTATTGGGCACATAACGTCGCCTCTGTGGTCTGGTGGTCCAGGTGTTGGACTTGACTTCTTGAGGTCCCGGGTTCGAGTTCCGGGTCGGGTCCGGGATACTTTATTAAATTTGAAAAACAATTTTTATTTTTGTTGCATGTCTTGGAGATAAAACGCGGGACCTCGTGAAATCAATTCTAACGCCTGACCGCTAGACCACATAAGCAATCAATAATAATTAACAATCGATATAATAATGCGATAGTTTGCGGTAATCCATACTTATCACTAAGTATAATAGTATAAAACAAAGTCGCTTCCTCTGTCCTTATGTCCCTTTGTATGCTTAAATCTTTCAAACTACGCAACGGATTCCGATGCGGTTTTTTTAATAAAAAAGTGTCTAAAGAGAATGGTTTTTATGTATATTTTATACTCGTGCGACGCCTGGGCGGGCCGCTAGTATCAAAATACAGTAAAGAACTAATTATTAACATAGGTAAATATTATATGCAGGAAGTTGCAAATCAATCATTTTATTTTGATTTCAATTAATATCATAACTGGTGCTTATCGTTAGAAATAATTGAATTCAGGAACCAATAAAACATATTCCAATTTGATTAGTTTTAGTTGACTTTAGCCTGATATTGATTTAATTCAAAATTGTTAAGAATAATATTTGCACAATCCAGTTTCCATTTCAATAAGTTTCAATAATTGTGTTTGTTTGAATTTAATGTGAAAATAGATTTATAAACTTTACAAATACAACCAATATGATATTTGTTTTGAAAAGAGATATTATCTATTTGCTTTCACCCGCCTTTTCGCTTGTATTTAATTTATTTGTCATTAAAAAAAGTATTCTATTAGTTACTTTCAATAACTCCAAAAATATGTGTTAAATATTTTAATGACAATTGGTTGATTAGTTTTCTTTTTAAAGTGTATAAACAAACTTACATTTGCATTTACAATATTAGTAGATAAATCTAAAAAAAAGTAGAAAATAGAAAATAGTAGTAAAGTAGTAGTTGGTAGATAAATCTATGATTGAAGATAAGCGCCTTTGTGGTCTAACGGTCCGATGTCGGACTTGACTCCTTGAGGTCCTACGTTCAATCCCTGTTGAGCAACGAATATGTTAGAAAACGTTTATTTTCAATTTTCTATTAAAAATAACGTTGTACTGGATTTGGCATATGCCCGGTGCGCGATAGGCTTGCCAGCTATTACATTGTGGGACTTAGTGTGTTTGGCTCGTCGTGGGTGCATTGGCTGTGCCTCTGCCTACCTCTTCTGAGGTATGGGCATGAAGACAGCTACTTTTTTCAGATTCAGATTCCGATTCATTTATTTTTTCCCAAAGTAAGTATTATAAAGTAAATTTTTTGAACGTCAATTGAACATAAATGGTAATAAAAAAGTCGGGATAAATAATTATAACAAAACAATAACAATACAATCATAACAAAATTAACTTAAACATATTTTTAGAACAACAATGGCAAATAAAGTAGTCTTTAAATTAAATGATGCAAGTGTCCAAAAAAAGGCAGCAGCACACATTTTAAACAATTTAAGTGTTTTTTCTGTCTGTATTATGATTGCGATCAATCTAAACCGATTGTAATAAAATATAATGTTTGTCTATCTGGCAGGAAGGCAGATGGTCTATTCTGCAAAGGAGCCCGGACCAACACGGGGATATTGTTTCATAGTTTCTTCCAAGTCATAAGTTTTGTTGTTTAAAAATTACAAATATGACAATACTCAGTATAAAGTGACCAAACAACACAAAACCCCGGATATAGAAAACATACAGGTTATCTTACGTAAAAGAAACATGTCTTCACACCAAGGGTAACCAGAGAGTACTTAGTGCGAAGTGAACAAATAAGAAGACGGCTAGTATGATACTCGTATATATGTAGAAATTGCAAGCGGCTACGTCCTTTAATGTTATTTACCTATCTTTACCCACAAAGAAATACTACAATAAACTTCGTAAAATAAATCAAAAACAAGCAAACACACTTTCGGATTTTTAACACTAGTATAGTGTCAAACCGACACTAATTAAAAGAAAGAAAGGAAAAGTCACCTCAATGGGCTAACAGTCCAGATCCGAAGAAGAAAATATGGATTTTCCAATTTTCTAATTAAAAAAAATATAGGATTGAATATGTGCCCGATTAGCGATAGGCTTGCCACCTTACACATTGTGGGACTTAGTGCCTTCCACTAGTCGTGGGTGCTATGGTTGTGTCTATAGCCTCTGTTCCAGGGCTAAGGGCGTGAAGATAAAATAATTTTAACATTCTAAAACTGCAAATTACCGACTTCCATATCGATACGTAAGTCATTTACGTATACAAAAAAGGATTATTTCATTAAATTTCGCCGAAATCCCATTATCAGATTCAGACTTGATGATAAGAGCACCACTTCGGAAGTATATTCTTTCAAAAACAACAACATTAAATACAAGAAAAATGATCGATTAACATAACATATAATACATAACATATATGGAGTTTAACAACAATCTCCTTTTCCAAGTCGGTTAAAAAGTAAAGAATCACTTGTTCTCCCAATATGGATATAAATAATAGCCGACTCTGTGAACGTCTTTGCGCCAATAAGAGCATAGTAATAGCAGCGTTAATAACATCGTCAGTGAAAAAATTAATTAAGATTTGTTTGCTTTTCTTCTAAATTCGATTTAGAATATAATTATAAAAACTGATTCCTCAAAAAAAATCTACCTTTTTTTAAATAGTAGTGTCTAAATTTATAATAAAGCCCTATAAAGCTTTACACACATATTGAGACACCTAGACCTATTTTTTAAACATCTTTAATGGGCAGTATTTTTTTTCTTACAGTTATATTAGCTATATAAACATGTCGACGTTCTTTCCTCCTTTTGTTAAAATAGGTAATAGTTTGCTTTCAATACTTTACTACGCTGCAATAAGGACTGTTATATGCTTGACGCTCTGACGAGCCGGTGACACTAAATCCCACATTGTGACAGGTAAGTAGGTAAGCAAACGTATGGCTACCTGGCACTCATACAATCTGGGCAATGATGTTTTCACATAAAAACTAGGAGCCCATTCCATCTTCGCAAGGGGGACAAACGTCTATGTTTACACACATGAACCTTTCTTTAATTTCTTTTTTCTATCTATCCAAAAAAAAAACGCATCAAAATCCGTTACGTAGTTTTAAAAATCTAAGCATTCATAGAGAAAGACAGCAGTAAACGACTTTGTTTTATACTATGTCGTGATTTAAAAAACACATTTTCATTTATTTCCTGACATGGGCATCAAACCCGAACTTTAATACTTTTAATCCAACAGTAGATCGCAGCACGAAGAACTTGTTCATACTGAATGCCCAATTCTTTTGTAAAACGATCTTTAATGGTAGTCTACATAAATACGCAATATATCCTTCCCAGAGTATTTATACAAACTTTCCTTAACTTACTTAAACTTAGTGAACCGGTGGAATAAGATTTTGCTTTACCAAGTTAAGCAGTCCATTGGATCCGGGAATTTGTTTGTATCTTTTCCCTTGGCGAATCCTTCTCGAAAAGTTTGAAAAAACCACAAAAGATTTATAACTGATGATAAATTTCAAGGACTTTGCCAACTCGCAAATCTTATATATGTAAAATGTCAGTGGTCTTTCATATTTGATGTTTATTTCTACATGTAGGGGCAGAATAAGTAATTGTGCAAACGTACAGAAGACAAACTGTTGTACAAAATGCAAGCAAACTTGAACCTTATGTAGAGCAAAGGCTCATGATTTTAATCAAAACTCTCGTATTTTTATCAAAATTAAAACTTATTACCTTGATTTATTTATTCTTTATTAAAATCGCGATCGCCTCAATGGTCTAGCAGTCCGGCGTCGGACTTGACTTCTTGAGGTCCGGGTTCGATTTCCGGCCGGACATCTTTAAAAAACTAGAAAAATTGTTTTTTCAATTTTCTTATAAAGGTAACTTGGCCCATTATGTAGATGTGTGCCCGGTTAGCAACAGACTTGCCAACTATAATATTGTGGGACTTAGTGTCTTCGGGTCAGCTGTGTAAAATAGAACGTTTGTTGTATTACTAACAAGACAACTTGCCCTCATGCCACAATAGACAAGGATCTATTCCTGACGCTAGAATTAGTCCGTGTTCCAGGCCTGAGGATAAGATACCCAGTAGACTTGCACAATTGACCCACAAGCCTTGATCTCAACCTCGGCCACAAGACAGCGACGTAGCTATAACATCTATCTTGTCTATATACCACAATGTAACTAATACTATCTACTACTATGCGCAAGTTAGCCATAAATAAAAAAAACTACTTTTTAACACACTTAACTTCCTCTCATCAGATCAGATCATCAGATTGCTATATCTCGTGAAATAGAAATAACGGATAAATATATTGTATATTAATATGCGATGCCAAAACTTTGGACCCCTTTTTACGAAAATTGCGTGGACGTAGAAGCATAACATTTGGCACACTTATAGTTTATTTGTACGCTAATATTTTTCAATAAAATTCTTATAAAGTACATTAATTCAATAAACAAAACATTACCCACACTACCATGCATTTGAAAAACACAAACAAACATATTGATGATAATTACGATAAAAGATCACAGATAGTGCACTAAAAAGTTTAGATACAAAGTTTGAGAAATGAAAATGGCGTTCTCATCAACAAGATATAAAAATTTATTATGGTCGAATTTAGACCAAACAGGCGACCACTAGTTACAATAATTTTGAATTTGTTTCGCACTCTGTTGAATTATTAAAACTAACTATCTGCTTGGACTTTCGTGAATAGCAATCTTAGAAATGACTAACCCTTACACAATACTATAGCTCTTTATGTTGCACAAAGTACGAAGAAATCAAATAATAAAACTTCAAAAACCAACTCCAATTATTTCATAAGGTACCACTTTACCGATTACTACACGATTTGATGATTCTTTTATCGAAAGATAGCTTCCGAGATGGTCCAATATAAATTTTATCAACATTTTTTTTATGATATTGGAAGGCAAACAAACAGACAGATTTCCTGATGGTAAGAAATTCCCGCCGCTTAGAGACACCAAAGGTGGTAATGGTGCGTTGCAAACCTGAGGCCAGGATATTAGGCCTTGAGCAAAAGTAAGTTTACCGGCTACCTTAACCTCCGAACCAGAATACGTCATGACGTTATGGTGGCAGGAATAGGTAAGGCGGTGGTACCAATCCGGGTGAGTCGCTGCGAAACTTTATCACCTAGTCAGATGTCACGATGTTAGTGACGGTAAGCCTTTGCTCGCCTTTTGCGAGCTTCCTGGCAGGAAGGCAGATGGTCTTTTCTGCAAAAGGAGCCCGGAGCAACACGGGAAAAACATCCTACAAGTTTAGATTTTATATAATTCATTACTTCATTCCATAATAGTTGAGATTCTTTAATATATCTTCTCAAACCCTATAAATATCCTAAACTCAAAGAAACTAATTATAACTTAATAAAAATATGCTTTTGTTAAAACTTATTAGTCAACTTGTTTTGGATCTCTAACAATGTTTTAGATTAATAACTAACCTCAACTAAAATTAGCTACCTATTTTCATATAAAAATATATTAAGAATACTCGAAAAAGGAAGACAAACGTTTAACTAGGCCCCTACAATTGTCAGTACGTAAGCCACAGTGTGGTTGGTGGCGAACATAATCCAAACGGGCATTTATCCTAAACCGGGTAACGTTTTGTATTAGAATTTTAAAAACATCTTTTCAGTTGATATTATGCATAACAACTAGTAGGCAATACAATTTCTGTGAATACGAACGAATTTGCTATTACACTGAATAACTTATAATAATATTATCCCAAGCAACTCTAAGCAGAGTA
>NJDD01014320.1:6362-25895 GCA_002245505.1 Calephelis nemesis | reverse complement strand
GGTCTGGCACTCGATACTCTCTGCCTACCCCGTAAGCGACTTGGCGTGAAGATATAAGAATAGAATAATTATAGATACAATGCATAAACATAAATAATATAAATAAAGTAGACAGCAAACAAAACAAGATTTCTGACCATACATAATTATACATCAATATAAACATATGTATAATTTTCTCCCCATTCTCCCGTTAAAACATTTACCCGTGTTGGTCCGGGCTCCTATGCAGAACAGAACATCTACCTTCCTGCCAGGCAGCTCGTAAAAGGCGAGCATAGGCTTACGTCACTTACACCGTGACATCCCACTCGACACAGAGTTTCCCAGCGACTCGCCAGGATTGTTACCACCGCCTTACCTATTCCTGCCGCCTATTGCAGTTCAAGTGTTCTGGTTTGGAGGGTAAGGTAGCCGGTAAACTTACTTTTGCTCGAGGCCTAACAAGTGGCCTGGCCTCAAGTTTGCAACGCACCATTACCACCTTTGGTGTCTCTAGGCGGCGTGAATTTCTCACCACCAGGAAATATGTGTGCTTGTTTGCCTTCCGATATAAAAAAAAATCCATACAAATTGCGACTTAATAATAGATTAAATTTTAAGTATGTGTGGATGATTTACGTGTTTTATTTGCTAGTATATATGTTTGCAAACAGAGTTGCTGTTCAAATCAGATTAGTGTTAGTCTCTGCGAGGGACATGGAGTAATTTACTTAATCACTTACCCAACTCTATTTGCTATTCCCAATAATCACTTAGTTTTGTAGTTTGATGTTACAAATACCATTAGTATTATTTTTAGACGTCTATATATACATATCTGAATATATATAACTTAAAAACGGTCGAAATGATTTGGTTAAAAATTAACAGGGAAGTAGGTAAGAACCAGGAGACGGACATAGGATACTTTTTATCCCGTTCGACTGTAAGGAAACTAGGGAAAATAGCATTTTTCCCACACAAACTGAACGTTTGTGGGAATGTGCAATGGAGCAACGAAAAAAGTTCGCCGGAGCAGGTAGTCACTGCATAGTATAAAACAAAGTCGCATCCTCTGTCCCTATGTCCCTTTGTGTGCTTACATCTTTAAAACTACGCAATGGATTTTGATGTGATTTTTTAATTTATAAAGGAAGGTTTAAAGACCGTGCGAAGCCGGGACGGGCTGCTAGTTAAAAATAAATAATTTTTTAAATAATTATAGTTAAAGATAAATATTAAATAACATATTGTGTGTGTGGGTTTGTTTATGTGTCTGCACCCCTTTCCTTCGTAACTCCCTCCTCCCTCTCTGTGTGTGTGTTTATGTATGCTTCTACGTATGTGTGTAACCGGTATAATATACAAGAGTATTGCTGGCATCATTGCTTTCTATAAGCAAAGTTACTGGCGGTAGCTTGCTGCACAGCAATTTGACCGAGCAGGGATCCACTACCTTACCTATTCCTGTCGCCATAATGGCTATCATGTTCCAGTCTGGAGGGTAGCCGGTAAAATTGCACAATATTTCTTTTATCCCGAACTCAGGACAGCGACGCACCTGTAACATCAATTGTGTCTAAAAGCCACGACTATATCTTACAATCTGTAGACCTGTGTCCTTTCTGTGTCCTTTGTAGACTCGTTCGCTGACTTTTGACATAAAAAGGCAATAAAATATTTTAATGTGGAAATGGTCGTGGTGATCCTTCCATCCAAAATAAACATGGTGAAGTAATATATCATGGCAATAGTAAGTTTCATGTAGATTACACTGAAATGGAGGTTCACGCATTCAAAAGCTAATTTGAAATTTGACAAGCAATCAGTTTTACAACCACAAGCAGTCACGCAAGAATATTTGTGAGATTTTTGTATTTATGGGCTTACTAGTTCCTTCTTCGACTTTTTGAAATATTACATTCGAGTATTTCAGAATAGGTTACCGCTTTTACAAGTTTTGGTCAGAATATATTTTGCAATATAGATTATTACTTATTATCTTTACTTGCATTTATTGTGCTTGACTTTTTGCGGTCCCGGGTTCGATTCCAGGGTTGGGCAACAAAAAGAAAAAATATGGTTTTTCCAATTTTCTAATAAAAATATTGCTCGGGATTGGATGTGTGCCCGGTTTGACGATAGACTTGTCCCCAATCACACTGAGTGACTTAGTGCCTTCGGCTAGTCGTGGGTGCCCTGATTGTGCCTCTGCCTATCTCTTTGGGGACACGGGCGTGAAGATACTTTTTTATATTTATTGTTGTTTTATTTATAGTAAAGAAAACGTTCTTGTGAAAAATAGCTTTTGTCCGTGACTGTACCCCATTGTAAATTGTCTTATAGGAACATTATTTACCCTCTATGTGTGTGCCAAATTTCATGAAAATCAGTTAACTACGTTTTGTATAAAGGATTAACAAACAAACGAACAATGAGAGAAACTTTTGCATTTATTATATTAATGATAGGATAGCTTCTTTACTTAAGTATATTTATTGTTGTATTAGTTATAGTGAGGAGAAGATTCTTATAAAAAATCAGACGTTGCCCGCGGCGTTGCCCCCGTTGTAAATAGTCTCATAGGAACATTTTTTCGGGATAAAAACTATCCTATGTGTTAATCCCAATTCCCCTAAATGCAATTTAATTATTTACTTAGCTTTATTTTGTAACTAGATTAGATACTTAGTTGTTACTTATTTTATGTATTAGGTATTGTATTTTCTTTTCTTTTTTTTAATGTTGTACTTTTTCCTTATTTGTATATTTTTTTTTCTGAATGCTGGTTGTTTGGAAGAAACCGCTGATTAGCGATAAAACCGCCATTTGTATAAATAATCTACTTGCTGTCGTAATAGTTGTAGTACTTTTAATATGTTTTTGTTGTACAATAAAGAGTTTTTATTATTATTATTACCCTCTACATGCATCCATACAAAATGCATAATTTGTGTGTAGTTACGGCCATCATCAATAACTTATCTAAGATAAGAGATCGTACTTTTTTAGATCAGTTGTCTAATAAACTCTGTTATCTTTCAATGATTAACAAAAATATCTCAGCGAGAAAACTCTAGAAGGCGTATCTTTAACTGTTAATAATTGTCTATTCATATTGGCCGATAGACGACATAGACATAGTTATTAACATGAAAGTCGATATTTTGCAGTTAACTGTGTTAAAATGATAAAATTAATATGATGAAAATGGACTGTAAACACACGCATAATGAAGTCGTAGATCTTTTTAGTCGTCTAGCTATTTGGCCTAAGTAAACGACATTAACTTATACTGCCCAAAAATTGAATCATAAATCTTAGTACCCTCAGTTTACTTAACAACTAATACTACGTAAACTTAACCTTTGCAACTTCTACAAAAATTATACAAGAAATTATTTTAAATTTGGAATTTGCCACTTTTTTGTTTATCGAAAGAGTATTTGACTGCACAGCCAGAAACATTGACAAATAGTCCTAAAATTAAACATTTTCAATGAAACCCCTACTACACTTACATAATTTAACTAACCGAGAATCATTATGATCACGTCAGCTTTCAAACAAAACAATCCGCACCGATATCGGTCCTTTCGCTCAAAAGTTATGATGCCATAGACAGACGGACAGAGACACACACTCACATACACCTACACCCACACTAACACACACACACACGCATAGATGGAATTGATAAGAAAAAAATAAAAAGTTCACCATAATATTTTATTCCTAAGTAGATCTAAGTAGTTCCTAAGTAGCAAAAATTATTGTCAGCGAAAATGTAGGTATAGTTTCAAATTTAGGTGGTAAGGATTTTTTTATGATAATTAATAAAAAGGTGGTCTTGTTACTTAACTTAAAACAAAAAACTAGTGAAGTGTTGCAAAATGAAAATAATTATACGCAAACATAAATCGTAAAAGGTACATTCCATTAACTCATCTATTTCCCAGTTTTTCGTAAACACAATCTTCTTGACTCTTATTATACTAAAATATTTTTTATTGTCAAGATCGCAATTAAAAATTGAAGCAGTTACTTTTATTGTTATTGGGTTTTGGGTAGTATTAATCAATTTCTTGACCCTCAAGTGAATTATAAACTGACTATTGGCTGGAACAACTGGTGGCGTATTGAACATTTTTACGTATTAAGATCGACCTTACTAAATCGGGTGATCACTTTATACAAATTATTAAAACTTGCCTATTATGGCAGATGCTTACGCTTACCTCAAAAATAATAATAAACCTGTGGTTTGGCGAGATCGAGAAAGAAGATGGTCGTGGTTTTATCGTAATTATTAAACTTTGAGTACATTTTGATTAAAATGAGTTAATTTTGATGTCAGTTAGTTTAATTTTGTTCAGTTAAAGTGTACAAGTGAAATAGTTATGAAGAAATGAGTGTATCGTTTATCTCCTCGTTGCCGCCAAAAAAAAAAAAAATTTCGCCACGGGACTTGAATCCTCAGTAGCTCAATTGGTTAGAGCATTCGTCGGCTTGAGACGAAAGGTTACAGGTTCAAATCCTGTCTGGGGCGAAATTTTTTCTTTCTTTAAAATTTATATAAATTTATCCCACGCACAGGGCAAGTGCTAAAAGAAATAAAAAAAATACGATGCAAGAAACGACAGTTATGGCCATTCTAAAAATGTGAATTTCATCTGTGATGAACTCATTTGGTGGGTACTCAGAATTGTGTATCTATTGGACATAACTACCCGCGTTAACGGGTTAGAAAGGAATTAAAAATTTCGCCACGGGACTTGAATCCTCAGTAGCTCAATTGGTTAGAGCATTCGTCGGCTTGAGACGAAAGGTTACAGGTTCAAATCCTGTCTGGGGCGAAATTTTTTCTTTCTTTAAAATTTATATTAATTTATTTATACTGAAGACGTTGCAGCATTGCTTAAAGGTCTTAGCCTGTCCCAGAAGGTACGAATTAACAAAAAAAACTGGAGAGTTTTGGCGCCACCGTGAATGAAGATGGTCGTAATTTTTTCACAATTATTGAATTTAGTGTAAATTATGAGTAAAATTAATTAATCTAGGTGGTGGTTCAGTGAAAGTACACAAATGAAATAATCTTGAAGAATATTAGTGTATCGTGAATTTCCTCGGTGCCGCCAAATCTCCCTAAGTGAGCTTGTGTAAAGTGACCACCGCTTTACTCAAGACCCTGACGTGTCTTTGTAAATAGTGACTAATGACTGTATAATAATTAATTAATACGGCAGACATGTGATTAATGACTATATAAGAATTAATTAATACGAAAGACGTGGCAGCATGGCCTAAAGGTCTTAGCCTGTCCCAGAAAGGGACGAACTAACAAAAAATGTTTAGAAATTTAAAATGTTTGCTTATATTTTCGTGACTGTCAAAAGATTAGCCTACATACAGCCAACTTCAGATATGCTTATTCACAAAACGTGAAATGTAAGAAAATGAAAAAAAAAACACGAATTTAAAAATGGCAATCTAGCCAAGTTGTTTAGCTTACGTTAACGCACGTTCTCCCTAAAATTTGAGCTATAAATCGTTATTCCTTCAATTAACTCATCCACTGGTCCTACGTAAACATAACCTCTGCAATTCGCCTTTCCGCGCCATATCCATTTATTGCCTTTCAGCCGCCATTGCTTGCTATTAATAGTTCTTAACGAGCGTTTAAGACGGTGCCCGAGAGCCTTGCGATTGTTTTATCGTTGTAATTAAACTCTGATCTATGGATCTCGTAGATCCTAGTGTAAACAGTCGCTACTTTTTAATTCAGTGTAAATTCTTGATACTTTAATAAATTTTATTTCAACTGGGTTGGAATTGATACAATGCAATTGTTAATTAAATTTTTTAAGATTGATGGTAATACCCAAATTAAAACTAGGCATTTTAAATAGTCACTGACATGAATAATGACAAAATTATAATGAGAAAATGTAAATAGGTAAAAAGAGTTGCTAGAAGTAAACCAGAATATAACTCAGGAAAGAAAATGTTAGGTACTAAAAGAAATTGTTAATTAAAATATAATTAATTCAATATCCCTGGATAAGTTACACAAATTGAATCTAACCCCAAAGTAAGTACTACATGCTTGTGTTATGGGTGTCAGTCAACGGTTCTAATACTTATAAATACTTAAATAAATACTAGACAAATTTAATAAACAACCAGACCTGGAAACACAGACATCTAAATGTTCATCAAACAAATACCCGTCGGAAATCGAACCCGAGCCTCGCATTGATCAGTACGGTTAGGCGTGTACGCTGGCCACAAAAGATAGTGCTTTGCCTACCTCATGCTAGTTGGAAAATGTGAATTTGCTTGTTGTACTGCCTAAAAAAGACAGTTACAAACTGTCTTTACTGACAGATTACCAAAAATATATTTTAGAAACATTCATCAGTTATTTCTTAAAAACTTTTATTGATAAAAACTGGATAAATCAAATCGTGAGCTTGAATTTCATGTTCTCGTAACTAAAATTTTACACAGTATGGCTTGGTGTGCTGAGATTAGATACGCACAATACAATTAATTGACAGTTAAATGAAGTATCCATTTAGATCTCAATTATTTTGTCCAAAGCAAATAAAGTCGAATTTTGTTTCTAATATTGAACTTATCTTTAATTTCGTATTTATGTTTTTTACAGGATTGAGTTTACAGATTATTATACACTAACTGTAACCTGCGGCATCGCCCGCGTTGACGCAGGAACCCGTTGTGCTATCGGAATTAAAAATAGCCCATATAACATATGGGTCACAATCTATCTGTGTTCCAAAGTTCAGACAAATCCGTTCAGCCATTCAAGCATGAAAGAGTAACAAACATACACACATCCTTACAAACTTTCGCATTTATAATATTAGTCGGATTCTTAACAAAAATACTACACGCCAAGCATAGACGTTGTTACGGTAGTATTACGGTAGTGATATTAGTTCGGCTGAGTCGTTGCAAATCTACCTACCATTTATTCTTGTTCGATGTGTTCGTGACAAACCAACACTTGCATCTTGTAGCTTCATAGTTCTTTGAGTCAGGGACCAATTCGAACATGTATGATAGATTGTTCAAGTTTAACGTCAAGTGTGTGTGTTTGAGTGAATGTATGTATGTGCGTGTGTTTGCGCGCGCGTGTGTGTTGTCGTGATTGGTTGTGGTGATGGTTTTTAGCTACATTGCTTAAAAGTTTAGTCGTGTTTTCGTTGAAAATTTTAATTTTAAGATTATCATACAAACACGCCGGTTTCGCAACTAATTACTCTAAATTGTAATTTTTAAACATATGACATTTTCTACAGATGCCATCGTCGGGGCTGGTGCGTTAATATACGTTGGCTGTGGCAGAGATCTTACGGTATGTGCCCAAGTCAAGTTACCTTACCTCGCGAAGCACATGACCACTGTGAGCATGTGCGCTATGGCGGCAATAATGTATTGTAAGACGGTGGTGCTAATCTCGGCGAGCTGTTGCATAGCTCCCTACTACAATATAAATAAGAACACAAGGGAAACAAAGCGACACATTTACATAAACATGCGCATCGACAATGCTCCTAAGCGGTTTTCGCAGTGCTGTAGTAGCGAGTGCCGCATCAAGACGTGTCGCATTGTTAATTGTGTCAGCGATCTTTTTAAAATGTAATTGTTTGCATAATCCATTTTTGGGTAGTATTAGACGGCGCTATGAGATAAGCTATGTTATATATTCATTAAGTTATCTGTAGCGTACGTAATTATTAAAATTTTATTGATAAAAAATAACTTGACAACCCTATTGCTTGAATGGATTATAAACGGGAGTAGGTACTTAATTGTTTTGACAGCTAGAATTAGTTTCCGTACTGTTCATATTTGTATGATGTCTTTACCACCGAATTTTCACTGACTGCTAAGAAGCTTGCGTCTTAGACATCATTTGACTAACATGCGATAAGATCGTTACAGTCTTATTCCGAAAATCATAGTATTCTCGAAAATAGTTGAATACATTACTTTCAAATAGTCGATATATGTTCATACTAGGTTCATGGATATAACAGTTCAAAACCATACTTCATGATAATTGAATTTAAAAATTCGTTTTTCCGCGTAAAAAATATTTACGCAACAAAATCCCGTGGGATGCTCCATTGTATCATGTACTCAATTATGACAAAAGTCAGTGGTCTTCAAACTTTACACGAATAGACTACTAGCCATTGTTTTATAAAAAAGGGGTAAACGCGCAAGTGGGTTGCTTACTAGAAAACATAATTGTTTTTCGTTACTCTCAGTTTCCTTCGTAACCTCTTTCTAATGTATCACCTCATAACACGCATGTGTTGGTCTATATACATACCACCGTGATTATGACTAGGTGTAAGAAAGAGATTGGTACTACCAGACGGTACCAGATGATCTTACCTGTTGCTGCTTCTACAACTGACATAAGTACCTGTTTACATTATCTATATATTAATACGTGATGCTACAACTTTGGACCCCCTTTTATGAAAATTGCGAGGATGCAGGAGCATACAATTTGGCACACTTTTAGTTTATGTGTAAGAGAAGAACAGAACGATAATGTTTTCCAATAGTAATGCTTATAGAGTACATTAAATCAATAAATAAAAATTACCCACACTACCATGCATTTGACACACACAAATAAATATATTGATGATAACGATAAAAGATTACAAATGGCACACCATACAGTTTGGGAACAAAATATTTGGTCTTGAGAAGTGAAGATGGCGTTCTTATCAACAAGATATTAAAATTTATTATGATCGAATTTCGACCAATGGGCGACCACTAGTAGCTATTTAAACCACAAGCAGTTTTTGCGAGTCGATTTACAAAACTTTGGGAACCACTACTGTTTTCACGTACCTATGACGCAATAATTAAAAATGGCCTATAGTTTTTCGGCACATGTAAATTAATCCCCGTATACATTATAACAGTAGTACGTAAAAATATCAATTGGGGCGGTGTTGTCGTTTTTTATACTGAGCACTGTAAAACATCGTACTCGCGTGTGTTCTCGCCTTATGTGAGGTAAACACGCGATGGTATAAGCGCGGAGAAAAGTGATTAGCCGTTTACTTTTTCCTTGTTTTATTTGTTTCGCAATTATTTATAGCGGAGTTCGTTCAGTGTTTATTTTTGCGTGGAAAAAGCGAGATCTTTTCCCCGAATGTACCCTGAGGCTGGTAAATGTTTTATTACTAGACGCTTAGATGTTTCTGTAAATGGATTAAAATGAATTATGTGAGAATTACGTAGGTTATGCGCCATTGGTAAGGTAGTAATCGTTTATCATTATGTTTGAATACATTACCTCTTTTATAAACAGAAAGAATAAATAGTAGAACGTCTTTGAACTTAAAAAAACCTAGTGTTAATATAGTGTAGCTTTAAAGTTTGGTCAAATCTTGTATTGTCTCGTAAAAATTCACGAAGCTTAAGCATTAACCGAGCAAGCGATGGGAGTGTTCTGTGTTCAGATGGGGTTGCGGTTGTATGTTTGTTAAGCGTAGCTTGAGTAGTTTTGATCCGATCGTAATAAATTTTGGTAAGTACGAGTATATTATGGATATGTTTAAAAAAAATTAAGTTCGAACAACAGCGAAACCTGGTAGTGGTTTGTAGTGCTGGGCTTGAGCCTACAAAACAATATATATTATAATAACACGAGAGTTGCAAACACAGATTTATTTTTATTTTAGTTTTAGTTTGCGTTTACTCATTACGTTATCGTTCTTTCAAGCTAAATAAATGTTTTAAAAAGTAGGCTAATATATTAAAATCCAAGTGAGATAGCCATATGAGACTACATTATATAAAATATTGTTCAGATTAACTATTAAAAAATGTGATTATTAAAAAAATTGCACGTGCCTATAATGAAACTGTGTAAATATAAAAAAAATATGTGTCTATCCTATTCTCTCGCCGAATCAATACTGTTTTACATTTTACCTATTCCTGCCACCATCCATAATGACTAGTTCATGTTCCGGTCCGGAGAGTATGCTAGCCGGTAAACTTGCAAAATAGGCCTAACAATCCAACCGCAGGAGGCACTTGTGACATCTATAAAGTATATAGGCCAAGGTTCTCTCTTACCATTTGGACACCCGTGTGCATGTTCGCTGACCTATCAGATGAAATAAAAAATAAACATATTTGTATGTTTATTTCTTTTTTCGTTTCGTAACGTTCGAACAACGGCTCTAAAAAATTCGCACTTTGAAAATTAAAAAAAAAACGATAATCACTTTCGTTCACGGAAATACAGAAACCCTTTTATGTTATTTTTAAATGTAACACCACAGCCACGAATGATCGAATGTCCCGAATTCATGTTATACATTAAACTTATCCGATTCAGAATGTAGTAATTTGTTAACTATCCCAGAAACGCGTTTTACCTTCGACTTCACGGCCTCTGTCACGTAAACAATGAATTAAGTTATTAAACGAAATGCTTAATTTGTTATTGTATGGTAAAAAATGTCTTTTAGTAAGATGAATAACCACTTCAATTTGTTTCTGTTTACCTGATATTTAATTCAGATTTGTAGGAACGATTTTGATTTTAGGGTTACTCGGTGAATAAAAAATCCATAGTTTCATCATGTTTTCTGTTCGTCTGTAAGTCTGATCGCGGTTAGCCTGAAGATTTTTAGTACCTACTAGAAAGCTCTGATTTGTTGTACAGAAAACATATCAATGAAATTAAAAAAAGCACCTTCATACGTGAAATAATCTGTTTTTAGTTAAAATAATGCCGTTGTATCAAAACCATTCATTAAATACTGAAAAGCTAGTTCTTAAAATGTTAAGATTTATTTTTGGGTATAAGAAAAGAAACAGTTTTTTTATTACATATGATAGCAGATAAAGACACCTCTCACCTGTTGTTGAGAGACAACCGTGCGCTATATATAGCCGGGATGCTAGTGTATAATATAGATGGTTGTGTGAAGTTTTATATGTAGTGTATAAAGTTATAATACAAATACCTCCTCTAATGTAGTAGCTGATCTACCTCTTGTATAATGAATTCTAAAATCAAAAATGTTGAGTAACCCTTACAATATAGCTAAGAACCTTCGTCATTACATTAGTTTGCAAACAAAAGTTCCGTATCTATCAAAATTGGTCCACCGGTTCAAAAGATATGATGCCACAGGCACACTCACGTCAAACTTGTAACATTCCTCTTTCCCTTGAATCACTATAGGTATCTATTAAAAAATCGCACCGAAAATCCGTTTTGAATTTCAAATATCGAAGCATACATAGAGACAGATAACAGAATTTTGTAGCGTTTTTTTAATCCCTGACGCAAAACGAGTGGTTCGTGAGTGCGTGCGTACGTACGTGCATGCGAGCGTGCGTGTATGTCTGTCTATCTGTGGTATCGTATCTCTTCAGCGGATGGACGGATTTTGATGCGGTTTTTTTGTTTGAAAGCTGGTGTAGTCGAGGTGATAATTGACAGTTGATTATTTATGGAGATTTGTCCAGGCGTTCAAGGTCATCAGCTCATTTGCAACTGATTTGTAATTATCGCAATCGGAATAGATATTAAAAGCACTATGAGGTTATTTTTTTTGAACATATGTGAAACCAACTGTTGAAAATTTAACGAAAACTGGTAAAACTGTGCTGGTCTGATGATGGAGTTTGAATATAGGAGACATAACCCTGGAATGGAATGGAATCATATTAATTAAATCTTTTCATATTTTCTGATGAGGACTTTATGACAAGGACCTGATGAAATAACAGGGAGGTGACAGCTGGAATTTGAAATTTACAGTAATATGTTTCGTAATCGTACATCAAAAAGAGAGTTGGAAGTTAGATGTATGTAAGTGTGTCTGCCTGTCTGTGGCATCATAACTTATAAAAAAATGGGACCGTTTGTCGCAGGGTCATTGAATTTTTTTATTTTTAAGATTATTTACTGTGTAGTGAAGTATAAATCTATAAGTATTTAGTTTAATAAGTTTTAGTTTTTCATAAAATTAATTCTAAAATAACGTAGATGTTATGACTACCTAAATACTTTTTGATTGTCAATTGGACGAGTGAATTCAATATATTTAAACGATAATATTAATATTATGAATGAACTACAAGAACAGACCTGTTCACTGTAAAGTTAAATATTTAAACATAATAGAAAACTGTTACAATGAAGGCCACAAGATACGAAAAACATTTAATTATAATAATAGGATCTCTAAAAACAAAAGTTTACTTAAACACACTGCCAAAAATTAATATGGACAAAGAACGATACAGTATATAACTCCCAAATTATGTAATAAATATCCCCTTCTCCTCGAGGACAACAAATTGAAAATAGACTACTTAAAAGTAAAAAAAAACATATTCCTAAAATTTTAAAAATATGTAATCTGCACTTTATAAAATACTAGCTGCCTGCCTTTGCTTCGCTCCGGTTATTCAAGAATAAAATTCAACGATATTTAAATTTGAGCCCGGAGATTTTAACTTTTTGATAACTCTAAAAGGCAGTTTTGATCTAAATTACACGCATGACGTATCTAATAGATTTATTTGATTAATGGTTAATACTGTATTGTTAAAAATATGTTCTAAAGTAACCCTTCATTTTACTGTTTTATGTACAAAACGGTTATTGTGGGTTACTCTTTAAAGATAAATACCACCACTTACTTTTTTGAGATCTATCGAAGAGGAAAAATCCCACCATCCATTGTTTTGTTAAAACTCGAAAGTTTTTGGCAGCGTTTTCGAGGATAGCTCCCGATCGGCTTATTTTTTGCCGACATTGAACTAATATCGTTGTTTTGTACAAAACATAAACTTACTATACACTAAAACCTTCCTCAAGAATTGTTCTATCTATTGTTGAAAACCGAATGAAAATCCGTTGAGTACTTTTCGAGTAAATCGCGAACACACAGACCGACGCGGCGGGGAACTTTGTTTTATTATATACTAGCTGTTACCCGCGGCTTCGCCCACGTAGTCTACTAATTTGATATTTAGCTCTCCAACACCGCTCGTTAAAATTTTGAGATGAAATGTAGCCTATATCGCTATCCAAAATTTCATCTACTTTTTTGTAAATATTAAAATCAATTCAGCAATTTTGCCGTCAAAACTGAAAATACACTTTCTCTTTTCTAATTTCACCTCACATAAATCGTAGGAATCGTTATTGTGTTTACAGTTTTATCTGCACAAATCCTGTGAAATTAAATTAGTTAATCCTGTAAAATAAAATTAAATTTGTTATGGAAACCTCTAACAGATTTTTTATCGTCCGTCCGTGTTCGGAATTACTTCTTGAGATCTTGGGTTCTATTTCCGGTCCGGGCAACGAAAAAAAACAAATAAAAAATCTAAAGTTCAATTCAATTTTCTACTAAAAGTAACGTTGCCACTTGCCCGGGATTGGATTAGTGCCCGGCTACAGTCAACTACCACATTGTGGGACTTAATGTCTTCGGCTATTCGTGAGTGCTCTGGTTATGCAGTTAGGCAGAACTAACCCTTCGGGGATATCTTCAGAAACTCAAATTTAGAAATTGTAGCAGCAAAATAAAACTCTTCAGCTTTTTAATATTAGTATGAACCGATTCTGTGATAAATTTGACCTTACACAGAAAAATGTGGGAGAACATCTTGGCATAATGATGTGTCTACCTTCTCCAAACGACGTCATTTGAAAACAATCATTGCATTTGCACATATTGCTAAAAATCTTCGAGATTCATCAGAATTGCACAATTAAAGAGAAATTAGCGGCTCAACTGGTTCACCAAGCAAAAGTAATAATATCTTACCATTAACACAACCCTGCGTTTCATCTTTGAATTTTAAGGGATCACAATGCTGACATTTTTTAATAATTTTTCCAATTAATATCAAAGGAAGATATTTATACTGCAACGTATGGTCATAATAAAATCCTGCATTAACAAAAACATTCCTATTAAACCTTCTAAAAATGATTCTACTTTGAGCTTGACGCTGAGCGCAAGCCGATCTTCTCCCTTGCGTCTGTGTAAATATCTCCAATTCCTCAAAGACACTTAACGGTCAGCCTGTTCCGCAAGTCTGTTAAGACTGAGTATGAAGTGACCATTGTCCACAGCTAGCAAGTGATCATAATCCACAAAAACACTATTCTTGCCAACATTTTTTAGAGTTTCCCTCGACTTCCCCAGGATTTCATTAACAAATCCTCACCATGACCATGGGACCACCTCTGAAATATAACCTTTTAAACAAAAAACGATTTTCCATACGAACATTCATTACCTCTTTTTACCCATTCTCCCTCATTTTTAGTGATAAAAAGAAGCCTATATTCTTTCGTTTATCATAAAGTGTTTAAATACAAAGTTTCACTGTTATAGCTTTAAAAATGGCGAATTTACATATGAACAGTCATCCCCTCTAATTACCCACTCTCCCCCATTTTTTGCTATAAAAAGTAGCCTATGTTCTTTTGTTTATCATAAATATAAAGATTCACTGTAACAACTTTAAAAATGACGAATTTCTAAAATAAAAAAAAAGTAGCCTATGTTGTTTCTTAGAGTCTATCCTATCTCTGTACCAAATTTCATCAAAATTGTTTCACAGGTTTAGGCGTGAAAGCGCAACAGACAGACAGACAGACAAAGTTACTTTCGCATTAATAATATTAGTAGGGAAGAAGGGATTTTTAACCAATTTTGCTACTATGTAAGTATATCATTATTTCTTTGTGTGTTTTTCGTGAATGATAAGCTGATGTACATGGTTCATGGATATTAAATGTAAAATTTATTTAAGATACTTAATTAGATAAGGATTAATGTTGTATTGCTTTAAATCGCTTTGTAAATGAGCCATTATTTTTTGTAAAAAGTAAAGGATAAAAATTGGTTATTGTAAGTTATCCCCAAGAGATAAACATATACCATCGCGAACTTTTCTGTGGACCTTTTTAAGGTAAACAATACTTAGTACATTATTTTGATCTATCTCGTAGAGTTCAGCCAGCGTTTGCAATGCAGGTGCAAAAAAATGTGTTTATTTACGACTTCGCATTAGATATCTTGAAATTATCAGTGGTTCTCTAATATATGAAGCATGTTATTATACATATAAACCTTCCTCTTGAATCACTCTACCTATTTAAAAAAACCGCATCAAAATCCGTTTCGTAGTTTTAAAGATATAAGCGTACATACATACAGACAGACACGGAAAGCGACTTTGCTTTATACTATGTATAGATATTGATATTGATAAGTATGATAAGTTAAAACATATAAACTGTAATTAATGTAATTTGTTATTATAACAAACCACTAAATAAGCAAATTTAATGATAACAATCATATCTATATGAGATAATGAGCGCATCGCCAACAAACTGCTTCATAGTTTTGCGAAACTTGTAAAGTGTAATTTGGATGTAAGTATCTTTACGCCTATATCCCCGAAGAGGTAGGCAGAGGAACAACCAAGGCACCCACGACTAGCCGAAGACACTAAGTCCCACAATGTAATAGGTGGCAAGCCTATTGCCAACCGGGCACATTTCCAATCCCGACCAACATTTTTTTTAATAGATAATTGGAAAAATCCAATTTTCTTTTTGTTGGCCGACCCGGGATTCGAACCCGGGACCTCATGTAGTCAAGTCCAACACCCGGACCGCTAGACCACAGAGGCGATCCACTAGACCACAGAGGCGATCCGCTAGACCACAGAGGCCATAAGTTTTTCAGGAAAAAAAAAAAGATAAGAGCTACGGAACTCTTCATGGGCGAGAACGCATTCGCGACTGGCCAACCTTTTGAAGACGTAGAAATAAATATTCAAACAATAAATTAAGAAACACTCCCTGTATTTCTTTTCTCAATGGAGTAAAAGATAAACTTACTTTTCAGCAAAATAAGTTATTATTTATTATCACATATTTGCGTTATTTAATTTAGGTTTGTTGGCATTAATCTAATTTTTAGGGAAATATTTCAAAAAATAAATTATTACACAATGAAAGAATGTACATTGCTCAAAAATAAGCAAAAATAATATACTATAAAAGATTTGTATTTTTTATTGGCCAGAGGTAACCAACTTAAGCCCTATATTGTCATTATTTTAGCCATATGATATGTACTCATATCTTTATTTTATCACTAGTTTTTTAAGTTTTACAAACAATTTTCCTACAAACTTTCATTCCTCATTAAAGTCCTTCGGTTTTTTTCAGATAGACAGACAGACTTTCGCGTTAATTTATGTGGTGTCAAGATCTATGGTATATGTAGGCAACGGTTATTTCTTACCATTAAGAGAACCTTGTTAGCTTAACACAAAAACAATTAGTAAAATACACTAAAAAAACAATTAGATTGAATTTTTAACTTTAAAAAATACACGACTGGCGTAGGTTTTTAAGTTAAATGTTTTAATATTATAATATATACTTTATACTCAATCTAAGCGGGTAAAACCGATGAAAACTGCTAGTCTATAATTTCTAATACAATATTAAGGGCTTAAATTAACTATAATAAATTTTCGAGACACAAAGACAACTGAAACACGAAGATATTAGATGACAATATAAACGTGCTTAAGGGACCGGCGACTGAAACAATATTTTACAAATGTGTAAAACAGTTTCTCCTTTTTACAAGAAATTTATTTTCTAAGATGTGTAGATGTGCGCAAAGTGGGAGAGTACTATAAACGTATTAATATCATAAGTCAAATGCTATGAAACCTTTGGAAAAAGTTGTATGTTCTGTCCTTCCCGGAGTATTAGTAACTATTAAGCACGGTGTAACTTCAATACCCAACTTCAATTATTTCATTACCATTTTTGAACATTATTTTTATCGAAAGATAGCTAATTATTCCGAGATGGTCCCACATAATTTCTCTTATGATTCGACTGTTAATTTTTAGTTATACCAATTAATCCATAAATTTTCGTCTGTCTTAACGACATCATAAATAATGAAGTGTAATTTTGTCATGTAATTTGACGTCTTTATTGACGAAGACGGTGATTGATAACTCACAAATTACTAGTCTAATCGTGATAAAATGTATATGAAATAATTTTACAATGATGTCCAACGTTTTCAGAAAAAATGAATGAAATTGATTCGTTATTATCCAAACAATCGCGATGAAACATACAAAGAATATTTAAAAAAACATACTCGTATAAATAAATTAATAAATACTCTCTTCGTTTTGGAGTCAATTAAAAATAAGAGATATTTGTGAACAATTGATGCTAAGATATTTGGAAAGTAACATTGTGTTATTTTTTACATGATTAATACAAAAACATAATACAAAAAAAATGTTAATGATACATAAATGTAATAGGAATATAAATCTCAACAAGAGTAGGTACGGTATATAGCGTGCGGTATGGTAGGTTTAAATTTAATCTGCCTTTAAAATTGTTTGTAATAAAATACTAAGTCAAATAAGATATTTATTAAAAATATTATTAAGCGCTCTGATTTAAATGTAAATTCAATTGAACATTTGCACACTACAATGCGGTAAGTCGTGTCAGTATGCTCAAATATCTTAGTAACGACTTTTTAACACACACATTCCACAAATAAATTAATTCATGAGTCATCTTAAAAGACTTGTATAACTTTTTTCAAAATTTCATTTTTTTAAATTTTCCACACCGCCGCCTTAATATCTATTTCTAATAATCGTAATATTTATCTATTATGTTACAAGAATTCCTTTTGAAATTAACAATTTTGACGCGCTTCCAATTTTGAATATCGCGAAACGCGAAAAGGTATTCGCGTTGGTAATAAAACGTATTTAATTAGTAAATTCCAATCGCAATTAATCTTACCCGACCTCCACAAATTCCAATCTGAGATTCCCTTACATGTCAATACACTATTACATTAAATTGTACTACAATTTCACACCACATGTCGTGTGGAAGCGACATAACTCGGTTTAAAAAAACAATTTTTCATTTAATTTTGTTTATTGATCTCTTTACACGCGATGCACACTTTTGGGTAGGATGGTCACATTTATGATATTTTTTAGGACATTTGCAAGTGGCAACTGTACTCTTGTTTTTGATTTTTTCTTATATAACAATTTACTGTTATACATTGTCAGATAAATATCGTTCGATTCTTTTCTGTGTCCAACTCATGAACGGCTAACAGTTGAAAGTTTGAGCATAGGACTGATTCAATTTATAACTATAACGACATTGTACTGACATAGGGTTGTTAAATAAGCAGAGCTGGATTTAGGGTTCAACAAAGCCTCGGGGCAACAAAGGTCACTGGCTCTAAAATTTTTTTCCAAATGAAATGGATAATTTTTTTTTGGTCAAGTTTTCTATAAATCATAACGAACGATACAATTATGTTTGTACATAGTAGTGTAAGTAGAGTTAAAACGGGAAAAAAAACTAAAGATGTTTGAAATTTTGATCACGAGCAAATTTTGAATATTCTTTTCCGAGGGGTATTTTTACGAATCCGAATTGAATTGAATTTTTTTACGAATTTTCTAATTTTTTTTAAACGAACTTAGGATCAACAACGGTATGAGTTTTAGTTATATTAAAATTGCATACTCCTTTGCCATTTTTGTAAAAAGAAAAAAAAACGCACTTACAAGATATCCCGACTTAATCGACTAGCTTAGCAACCCTACACTGGCCAAACCAGTTAGTTACAAAAAGGGCAAATGCTGTATCCTGCATGAATAAACATTTCTTAAATGGAGCTCTGTTTTAATTGCAACAAGTTTTTACATGTCTGTCAAATGCAGGTTTTTATCACGAGGATTTGGCTAAGAACCGAAGGTATGTCAACTGGTTGGTTGGACACAGGGAACATTTTAATTGGAAGCCTTTTGCGGCTTAAGTAGCATTAAAATGCAAGCAAAAATGCATGATGTTTTCTAAATGTTTTGAAGACATGGTCAAATTTTTTATGGAATTGGAAGGAAAAGAAAGGATTTTCTCATGGTAAGAAATAGTTATACTTGAAATGAAAAGTTTAACTACAAGAATTGAGTCAAAATACTAGACTTGCTGTGCATAATTCTGTGTTTAACCTAACGTTGTTGTATAGAAGCGAGAGTTGGGTATGTCAGAAAAAAAACATGAAAGTAGGATAAATGCAGTCGAAATGATAGCACTACGGAAAATCTGTGGTGTAAAGCTCGCTCGGAATTCGTAACAGTAAGATCCGAGAAAGAGTGGGATTGAAAGAAAGTGTTGATGTTAAAATGAGAAAAGGCATGCTTCGCTGGTTTCGTAATGTGGAAAGAGTGCCGGATAATAGCAGGTATATTTTCTTAACAAGTTATAAAAACATACTAAATTGTATCTTTACGCCCATATCTCCAAAGAGGTAGGCAGAGGCACAACCAGGGCACCCACGACTAGCCGAAGATACTAAGTCCCATAATCGAATCGAACTAAGTCCCATAAAAATCGAA
>NJDD01014252.1:6410-17941 GCA_002245505.1 Calephelis nemesis | reverse complement strand
CCTCGGCGCCACCTCCCGGATACCCGGGTGGGTTTGCTGCTCCCGCACCCGCCTGCGGCATGTCGTCCAGCGGTAAGTTATATTTACTTTGAGTTTGGATAAATCGTTCTAAAGACATATTTTTAATTATGAGAAAATTACGATGTTCGTTCAGAATAGTTATTGTTAACATTTGTTTACTATATGTATATAAATAATGTTGTCTCGTTTACGATTTTAAATATTTATACGGGATACTCACGATATATTTTTATTTTACTTGTCAATATTTCGGCCTAGTTGCATAGGCCGTGGTCACGGTGGGACTGCGGCAGGGAGCTGTAACTTTTGACAGGAGGATCTACTGACAGATGAGAACTATATAAACCACTCTACCCAATGGTAGAACTACAATACAATACAAATAGTTTCTACAGAATCCCGCTATATTTCTCGCCTAGTACCTGAATGTATTGAAACTCGAAACACGCTAAATTACTTCAATAGGGAAGACTGTTTTGAGTTGGCCAAGATGTAGGATCTAATTGTTGGCCGGTGCTAAATATACAAAAAGTGCCACAAAATGTAGGTACATAGACTTTAGCGTTGTGTGTCGCGATATAGTGCCCAGAAATTATAGTGATAACGACGTTACAAATAGAAGAATTAGACGGAGAACTGTCAGACTCATCCATCAGTAGATCCTCCTGTCAATTTACACCTCCTTGCGGCGGTCCCGTCGTGACCACTTCCTTTAAGGGCAGCTACTTTACTCTTTTTTTGATCACGCCTATGCAACTATGCCGAATTGTCGACAAACAAAATAAAAAAAATATCGTGAGTATCCCGTCTAAATAATTGAAAATTGTTTCATTTATTTCATTCATATTATTATCTAATCGTGTAAAAATTATGTCTTTTAATTATTATACTCATTAACCTTATATATTATTACGCAAAAGAGCGTTTTCTGAAAACGTTAATGATATGAGTTATTTCACGGACACCGGAATCTTTTAACAACGTAATCATACATTGTATAATGTATTAAACTATTTTTTATTCAAATGTATGTTTTGAGTTCCTACTGATATTCTTTGTTACTTTCTGACCTTAAACCGTGATATATTTCTAATGACGAAATATACAAAAAAATACAAAAGTACCTACATTAAAAAAATAGAACATATTTTGTGATTAAAAAAAAATAGATTAAACTAGAACTTAAAACTTTTTAGTTTGATTCGTAAATACCAAAAAATAATTAGCCAAATGCGAATCGGAGTCGCCCATGAAGAGTTCCGTTGTAGCAAGCATAGATTAGATCAGATGTTCCAAAGTAACACTATCGTTTTCACCAGCAAAGAATAACTTTTTTTTCACAATATCACTTGTAATAAAATGAGAAAAATCTCCGTTGGTTTGGTCATGTGGAAAGAATGGTAGATGAAAGATTGGAAAAAGAAGTATACAATGCGAATATGAATTGATTTAGGTAATCTAAGGATTGTCGCTGGTTTTATACACCGAGCGATTATCGAAACTAATATCCTGCTAAACCGACGCGTTTTTGTAAAAAGAGTAATCAATTGTTGGAAGTTGGGCAGGTCTGCAAGAGTCGTGTCGTTTGGCATTCAATACTTTCTGCCTACCCCTTAGGGCTCTTATAATAAATAATGAGTAGCATAATATTATAAGCATATTGGGTACAAATTGATATTCGTACTAGCTCATAACCTGTATTAGGTGCGGCGTAAAAATATTGTTCTGTCTACTACTAGTCTGTATTTAGTGGATATTTTTGTACTATGTAGGGTAGCCATGTAATATAATTTATTTGTACAATACTCGAAAATAAAAAAAAAATCAGTTTCTTGTAATATCGTGTAGATTGTGTACTTTTGCAGTAGAACTAGCATTATTTTCAGATGCAAAAGCAGCGGAAGCGGCACAAAGCGCCTACTATGATCCCAACAAGCCACAGATAGCTTACGTACCACCTCCATACAATGTAAGTACATCAATCATACTTAAACATGCTTGCCAAAGCCTGAGGAAAGTTGAGAATAGTTTTCTATTTACTTTACTTTTTTTTAAATATTATATATAAATATTATTCCTCATATCATAATATTATTTTTAACCCAACGATAATAAATATTTATATCGATATGTCCTGATGCATATTGCTGACACATTTATTAAAAGTCCAGCAATATATGCTTTAAAAAAATGTCGCCTCTTATACATCCAAGATGTTAGCGGTGTGTTGTCAACACGAATCTGGTATTCAAACCTGTTCCGTTAATTGCAATTTGACTTTTGACTGGAATCTATACATATAATAAATCTGTAGAAGGGTCAATTCTGTACATTGAAAATATTGAAAAAATAAATAGCAGGGGGTGTTACTGAATCGATACCAAACCCAAGCATGTGTTTAAAAAAAATTGTCTGTCTGTCTGTATGTTAAGGCAGCACGTGAAAAGTAACGGTTCGATTTAGATGAAATAAAAATAATTATACCCTATTATCCTGGGCATGAAATGGGATACTTTTTATCCTGGAAAAATACGTAAAAAAATCTTAATTTTTCAGTTTTAGTCCGACATCCGCGCGGACGGAGTCGCGTGCGGAAGCTAGTATCATAATAACACTGACGCTAGTGTGACATAAGTGGGAACACTATAATTATAATTTGTGTAGAAATTGGCGGTAATTTTATTACGCACTTATTACTCTTATTTTAAGTTATCGCTGTCTTCTTTAAATGATAATAATAGAAAGAGACAAAACACGTTTAGTGCTGCCAGATTAGTTAGAATCTGGACTAATTTGACATGTTAATACGCCCAAAATATGTTTATTTAGTTCATTATTGGTAATTAAGGATTACCACCGTTGACATTGAAGCTTCCTTTGTAGTTTCTCTACATTCTACAACCTTTCCTCTTGCAAATGCATCCTTATATTGAAACAAAGTATTTTTTCTTCATTCACAGGATCAACCGCCGACCTACCAGGAATCTACGTCAAAGAAAAACAACTAAAGCACTGTCCACATTTCCACATGAAACCTCCTTCGCATATATCTTAATATTATCGAACCAAAAAGAATCATACGACTGTAATGTTAGTGTTCAAATTACGATAAATTTGCTGTGCACAATAATCGTATATTTGTATGCGATTTAGTATTTTCGGTTACATTCCGTTTTACGATTACATAGAAAGCTAAACGTTTCATATGCTTTTAGATTTAAAATTGCAATATTATATAAAAGTGCTGTGTATCTGAAGATTTTATTTTTTAAGAGTTATATTGTTAAAATGTGCATATTTTAATAATAATAAATTATATTTATCAATGTGAATGGTGTGTTATTGGTTTGTTACGTATGGGAAAATTGTATATGATAGAAGGCGTTACTTTGTTGAAATAAAATCTACAACCGATAGTTAAAAATCGATAAGATCTAAAACCGGCCGGCAAGTTTAGTATTTAGGGAAATTCTCAAAACCATGCCATTGAAAATTAATTTTATGAGGTGTCAAGTTTATTCTTACTGTAGTTAAGTTTACTTATTTGTTACCAAATATCTTGAAAAAATATATCTGAACAAATTACATAAACTAAATCAAACAGCAAAGAAAGCAAAATATATGCGTCTGATACGGGTCAACGATACATAGAGATACTTAAATAGACACCAGAATACATTCAAAAAGCGGCAAGACCCAGAAATGCGGATATCTAAATATTCATCACACTAATGCCTGCCCCCATCGGGAATCGACACCACAGTACAAATATGAACCAGTATGAAAACTACCTTAAAACGGCACACGCACACAAAAAAAGCGCTTCGACGAGGCTCCTAATCAGTTTTATCTCTTTACTTACTACTAATCTATTTACTGCAGTAGTGAATGCCGCTTATGATCATCGTCGATGCAATGTAACGAAATGAATGTGACAACGTGTAGTTCTCTTTCTAGTCTGTGGGTGTGGATAACCCAAAATGGTATGGATAGTTGAGTAGAATGAAAAGAGTTATCTCACTATATTAAGAACAATCTATTTAACCTTTGCGTTTCCTCCTACATTTTGCAGAAAAAATCACAAAAGCACCTATGCCATTTTCATGCCTTTGTCATACATACTCTATGGAAATTGACCACAAAAAGTATAAATAGCATTTTTAAAAGAATTTTAACATAATATGTCAGCATTGAAAATAGAAAATTTCTGTCAAACATGAAAATTCTGTAAAACATTAAAAAAAATTAATAAAATTTAATAGACATGATCAGTATATAACTGCTTCCTTTAAGCACTTAAAATACCTTTATCTTATCACAATTTAAAACATGATTATGGGTAAGTTTACCAAAGAGTTTTGTTTAGTTGATGAATCTGAATCATTCACAGCTTTGTACAAAGAAGCCTGCGACGGTAGTATTGCGATAATGAAGCCAGCTTTAAGTCTTCTGCCACTCTATGCACTATAAAGTAGATTGTTATCTTTTAAAATATACAAAAGTTCAACTGTTCTGTAGACAACTTTAAAATGAAAACAAGTGTAATATCGCGTAATCTGCCAACAGGTTTTGAACTTTTGTACAAAGTTGTTATTTATGTTTTGCAGAACGAAAACTGTAGATACCCTATAACTTAAAATTAGTGGGTATAAATTACAAAGGATATACAACTATTAATAACTAATAAGAGTTAATAATTCAAAGAGTATTTTTATTATTATCTCGAATTGAAAGTAGTTAAAACTATTTTTTCTTTTAATTTAGTGTAATTCACGGCCTGGAGAAGGAATTCAGTTACCACCAGATCTAAGAATATAACATGAACAAGTATTGTGAGTATGACTCATAATTAGACAGTTTTATTTTAATTTAATCGTGGCAATTATTCCGTTCGGGTTATTGATACAAATATTTTATTTCAATCATTTTATAGTGCAAAAATTGAGTGACTTCTAAACATGGTGAGTCAAATATTCTGGTTTATAGTTATGAGTGGCAGGACTACTGTAAAGCTGGCTTTTTGTATAAATGTAATAATAATTTTATTTTCGCTAAGTGACACAAAACTTTATATTTTACAGATTAAACCTAACGCCAATGGCTCCTTCGATACACCCACCTTGCACTCCATCAGCATCCTGCCAACCAGTGCGTTGTCATCCAACTCCACCGCCATGTCAAAATCCGGAGAAATGCCTCAAAAAAACCATTTCCAAGGGAATAAAACCATGTCAAAGTGCTGTGTCTATAATGTCGACAAGGTCCAAAGCAAAATGCGCAAGTTGTAATAAATTTAAAAGCGCGTCAGATACAAACCCAAGGAATGTTAAGGAAGTGGAAAAGTTTCTGAAAAGAAAATCTAAAGAAGCAAAAATGAAAAAAGAAGATAGATTAAAGGGATCACATACATATTTAAATTATACGAGGAAAAGAGGCACTCCGCGATCGAGAACCGATTGCTGCGCTGGACATGGTCATAGAGGAAGACTTGCGAAGAAAAAATGTTGCGTCATTCTATAAATAAATGAACAACCATGATGATGATTATGAACAAACTTTGGATTGCTGACATAGTGATGGAAATGTGTGAATATTTAGAGTAAGATCAGAAAAGAATACGCCGGTCGCTTTGTCATTGATAGTAGTTCCTGCATCAACAATTATATCTAAAACAAATAAGACGTAACATTTTGATTTGACGTGCCTACGATTTTTGCCTTCTTTTACTTTGTATATGTGGAATGATAAGTTCTCTAATTTGTCTAAATAACGACATAAATTTAATAGACCCATGTTGCTGTGTTTTACTTGTCTACCTGTTCTTCTGCAAGCATTTTGCTGGCTTGTAAGGGAACAGTAAGTTACATTTTGTATACGGAGAAGAATCTTCATGTATTATCTAGATAATATTTTAGTTAAATCCCTGAAGTTAAGTTTTATTGGTATTTACGCTTATTGTTCTAAGTAGTTTGATTAATACACGTATCGTGAATATTTATGACCTCTCTAAATCTCACGTGCTCATTTTTTCATTTATCCGATGAAATGTCCCGTTAATAGATGTCTACCACAAGTTTTCTGAAGGTAAATGTTAAAAGGGCGGTTGTAAAGATTGGCGATATTTAAGTGTGTCGTGTAGCTTCCAATTTAGGGCATAAGATCAGGTTGTAGTGGTATTTGTAACATTATTTCTCATTTCAGCCGTATATTCGAACAGGAGTGCTAAACCGTGCATATCTGAGCCTTCCTGCAGTGTACATAAGCACAGGCCCCGACCCCCACCTTGCCCCGTACCAGACAAATGTTACCAAAAATGCATAAAGAAGAAAGAAAAATGTCCCAGCGCCATGGACACTGTTACACGAGCGGGATCACCCTGTGAGTGTGCTAGAGTCCAGTCAAAAGATTCAAGAGCTAGTAACAAAAGAACTAACAGAACTCATAGGAAACGTATACAAAAAGCCTACAAAAGACGATCTATGGAATCCCGATGGTCAAGAAAGAAATGTTGTACAATATTATGAGAAGATATAAATGATCCGTCACACCAGTGAAAGCCCAAACGGATTTCGAGTTCGCAGACATATAATCCAAACTCAATTTAAACTAAGTAGTTGAAGTTATAGAAATTTATACGAAAGAAAGTACACATTTAAAACTTAGAAAGAAAAAAATAAATATCGATTTAGCAGTGTGATAATATATACGATGTTATAACTATATCAATTTATGTGGTAATATACAGCTATTATATAAATTCTAAACATGAAAGTTTTTTTGCGTTTATTTTCTGGTCTTCAATTATGTCCCAAGATATGAAGTCTTACGGCTGTAGTTACCAGCTAATCAAGAGCACTGATTTAATGACGACAGTAATAGGTATGACGGCGAGACAAATTCGGATTAGTTGACGCAAATCTCTAGTACTTAGCCGTAACCATGTTCTGAGTGACTAAAGTTCTACGCTAAGGTCTTAATGATACAAGTAAAGTTGTCATTCCTATCTACACTAATCCACACTAATATTATAAATGCGAAAGTAACTCTGTCTGTCTGTTACCTTTTCACGCCTAAACCACCTAACCGATTTTGCTGAAACTTGGTATATAGATAGTTTGCATTCATGAAAAGGACATAGGCATATTATTTTTTGGAAATTCAACCCCTAAAAGTGTTAAGGGGTGGCAAAATTTGTATGAGAAAAATATTTTTATTGCACATTTTTGTATGAAACTTCGAATTAATGCTTTTTAGTACAAATGATGAAACACGTATTTCAGGGTTTTTCGAAATTCACCCCTATTGGGGGTTAAAGGGGGTGCCAAAGTTTGTATGAGAAAAATATTTTTATTGCACATGTTTGCATGAAACATTGAATTAATGCTTTAGTACAAATGATGAAACACGTATTTCTGGGTTTTTCGAAATTCACCTACATTGGGGGTTAAAGGGGGTTGCTAAGTTTGTTTACATTCACGTTTTTTTTTAATTTCCTACTAGCGGCTTAAAGATAAAGTTGATAGTGCATAAACTACAATTTTAAAACAAAATTCGGGTCATTACATTCATTTGAAACAATCTCGGAATTATAACTACCTTTTCGAAACAGAATTATCAAAGTCGGTTCTTAATTGGCCGGTTCTTTTTTGAGTTGGTAAAAAATTGTTTTACCCGATTGTAGGACTTAGTGTCCTCGGCTAGTCGTGGGTGCCTTGGTTTTGTACCTCTGCCTACTTATTCGGGGTTACGGACGTAAAGATACTTTTTTTGAATGTAGGGTAACCGTGGTGAACTTACACAAAATGCTTAACATCCCAGCCTCATCTAGACCAGACATCTACGATTCCAATGTTACGTGTATAAGATACAGATATCTGCTTACTTGTCTTCAAATGTCACAAAAAACATGTAAGATTTTTTCAAGAATTCTATTAATAATAAAATTGCGAAAGTTTGTATGTATGTAATAGAGTAATCAATAATAGGTACAAGAGATGCAAACTAGCAAGTGGGTCACCTGATGGAAAGTAATCACCGCCACCCATGGACATCTGCAACACCAGGAGTGCCACAGATGCGTTGCCGACCTTTAGGAATGAGTATGCTCTTTTCTTGAAGGATCCTAAGCTGTGATCCTAAGAAAATAGGGAATCGTTTCAGTTCTAATCACTCATTTTGGTGACATTAACTGTAAGGTTGGTAAATTTCCTTATCTAATCTAATAAGCTTTCTTTCTTGAGTTTTGATTTCATGAAAATCGGAATCGGATACCTCATTTTTGGTACTCTACACAATAACTAGTGAATTATTTTATCAGATTCGTCGAATTTTTTTGGAACTAAAAGGTAATAATCTGCTAGTACCGAATTCAAGAGATACCTACCTAATATGTTGCTTTTTGGAACTCGCGTTTTAGGAAGTTGTCTTTTTTCCGAATTTGTGAATTTAAGAAGTTGTCGTTTCCACCCTAAGGGCTTGGAGTTGTGTGTATATTTAAAAGTATCCTCAAAAACAATACAATCGCTACGTTAAAGGTGGTTAAATCTTGTTATCGGCTTTGCAGTCTAATGGTCCGACACGGGGTGTTGGTGTCGATTACACGAAGTGAAGGTTTGATTCCTAATTCGGACCACTCAAAATGTTTCTTTTAAATTTTTCCGTCTAATACATAACATAATATGTATGTTATAGTCTTCATGCAAGACCCAACGGGATAGGCACAGAGTTTCACTTTGTGGTACTCTATACGTTCAGTTAAGCGTGGTGCGACCACTGCCTGACATTACAGGGTGATGGGCGTGAAGTTATTTTTTATAAGAATCACGAACCAGACTTGCTTGTTATGGCCAAAACTGGCTGTATAAATGTATAGGCAATCCGTACATCGATGTAGTAACAAAAACGAAATCTTTACAGATTTTTTTTTAAAAACATTTATGTATTGCAACTTGTATCATTATGCCAAAACGGATTGTAACGGATATTTTGTGTAGTACCGTCAAAGATGGTCAATAGGCACAATTTCCGATTACATATAGGACTCCTTTATTTTTAAGGGAAATGCAGCTGTTTTATGATTTAAATGTTAGAGTCTAAGTGGAAGTCACTGGAATTAATGCAAAAATCGTAAAAAGCTATACAATCCCCATTTACCCAGAATTATGGGTTAATAGGGACGAACGTAGGGTCAGTCGGGAAATTGATAAGGGATGGTACTTAGGTGAAATAAATTATAGTCATTATCTACCTGATTGATTTTGACCGGTACTCTATTCTTTATACAAATTGGCAAAAACAAATTTACACCTACGCGTGTCAAGTCTGGTACACACTTGGTACAATACATGGACCGCGTTACACATCAATCGCGGTTGCACCAATGTAACGATCTGTCGATGTAATAACTTTTTATTCTGTAAAAAACACGTAAGCGTGCGATTTGTTAATGTCGTTTTTTTGGCAAAGAACTATTACAGTTTATACTGTGTTGTTTTTTAACTGTTAAGGATGGATTTTTATGAAATATGGTAGGTATTCAAAAATATTAAACGATTTTCATTTGTTTTACGAAATGCAATATTTATGAATTTCGAATACGACGACGAATTGACGAATTCAATAAACAAATGTAGTTACAAGCCACTGAAGGCGCGTAGCACCAAAGAATCGTAGCACTCACGATAGTGCTAGTGTTGACGCACCGCTTCGCTGTAGGTATTTATTTCAGAAACGGATCCGAGACTGCTGTATTTTACCTATATTACCGAGCCCTTTTCATTGCTATTGCTATTACACACCTGAGCCATCCCCATTCACCACAAAAATACTAAAATGTAAGTATATGTCCTAAATCCTAATAATTCAAAAAATACTTAAAGGTTATCTAAGTTGATGATGTTACTTGACGCGGCATGATGTGCAAAACACTAAATAACACATTTAATACATAATCGCATTCTTTTACCATAAAATTGCATTTTACCAGTTAAGTTGAGTTAAGCACTGTAGCTGCAAATGTTCATTCCACAACATGTTGAATGCTATTCAACATGTTTCTTTATTCAGTCATCATTGTTACCATTTAAAAGTTTAAGAAATGGTTTACCCCTGTTTTACAACAAAATTTGTTTAAACTGCTACTGATTTGTAATAATTATCAATCTTCACAAACTTTTTATGGATTCACCCTAAAGGATAGCGCCCATTTGGACGGGCCGGGATGGGGCGCATCGCACCGCAATAATCCGCCTAGATCGCTTGCATCCAACGCTCACTGTGCAGTGTGCCGGGGCACATCAGCGCGGATTTCCGGGAGGCACCCCGCGCGCATTTTCCGATGTGGCCTACAGTGGCCGAAGACCACGATATCTCTATTAAGAACAAAGAGTAGGTATATAAATACTACGTAATAAGAGGCGGGACTTCCATAGATACATAGCAAACCCGAATTTGTATAACCTTTACTTAAAAAAGTATAACCCGTATAATTTGAAAGTAAGTCTAATGGCATTCAGATATAAGGCCAAGTGTCATATGATTTGGGCGAATAAAAAACATAGCAAACTTATTTTTTGATACCTATGAAAATTGCGCCAAACTGATTAAGAATACAATGACCTCTAAGTTTATGGACATGAAATACCTACGAAAAAAGCTTGCCACTGGCTACAAATATGACCACCAATTTGACAATATAAGGCTGTCCAGAAAAAGTAAAGTATCGATATCGATACCTAACTTACCTAAACCTGTTAGGTTTAATTATTTTCATTAATTTTCAAGGTTCATTATTATTACAAAAACATGTGATCAGATTACATTCAAACTACTTTCTTTACTTTAAAATGAGCACTTGAAAGAATTCTTATTACGATAGACTGTGATTGCTATTTTTAATGCCAATGGTATCCATTTATATCTTGTCCAATTATTCTTTTCTGGGAAGATGAAATAAAATATGGACGACACATACGACAATTGTAATAGTACATCACTATAAAATTGAACACAAAATATGGGGCTCTTGGCAAGCGTAAGGACTGTCATGACATCACTTCAAAACGACGCGAAAATGAGCATAGACAAAAATGTCGCTATCTCTTTTGGCATACATTATATCACATTTGTTAAAATGAGACCAACAGATGTTGTTAAGATAAATGTCGATTCCAAGGTTATTTATACAACTGAATTTGCTATAGAACATTATTGCACTTCTTAACATATTCCTATTTTTATGTAAGAATAGAGCACTAATGGCATTTTAATGCTTAAATTTCGTATGACAGCAACTAGAGGCGCCACTTTCCATAATTGACGATTCGTTTGACAACTACCAGAGACGCCACTTTACATAGGTACTTGACAATTTGGCGTCAAGTCGCCTCTCTATTGTTTCTCTACTATTTGGCGCTGAATAACAGCCATCAGACCTGACATTGGCTAAATATGTCATGAAAAACTATTGAAACCATAGAAATAGGAATATATAAAGAAGCGCAACAATGTTA
>NJDD01014180.1:12310-27963 GCA_002245505.1 Calephelis nemesis | reverse complement strand
GATTTTTTTGCCACACTTCTACTACTAATATAAGACACTTCAAACACTTATATGTAGAAAACGACGATTCTAAAATTTCTTTGTCTGATTCCTCCAGAAAGAATATTAAACCGCACCAATTTGTTTCGTCAATTTTGAGGTGTCGATGTTTAATTGGTAGTCTAATTATACATTTATCACCGAAATCAAATAAAAGTAACAATTTTATGCTTTATTTATGATTTTTTTAAATGGCAAGTTGTCCAACAATCTTAAATCCGCTAGCAAATATTAACTTTTTTAAGATCGCCAATTATGACGTAAAAACATTACTGATGGCTGTCAAAATTGACATCATGGTACGGAATTAATGAATGATACGTCACAAAACTGCCATCTAACAGTATTGTAAAACTATCCTGTAACAAAATTGTTTAGAGACGTCATGGTACGAAAAGTCGATGTAGTGTTAAAACATTCCTGATTTAAGAGCTTATGGTAGACCCCCAGATCAGCATAAAGCCATGTACACCATCTTAATCAGCTTCCAATCTAACGCTTCGCGCAGGTACCTCATAATTGGCATCAATTTTCTTACTCTAGATGATACAAGTAAGATATGATTCTTAAAAGATAATTTTTCGTCTAACATAACACCAAGATATTTTCATACATTGACACGCTGAATATGGTCTACATAATTACAGGATTTGGTGCATTGGGATGAAAGACATTGAGTGGAATGCATTTTTATACTCAATAAATTAGATGGAGCCGATGCAGATGTTTTATGAAAACAAACAAAGTTTGTCTTTTTGGCATTCAAAGTTTAAAGATTAGAATTTAACCAGCCGGAGATTAACTTTAAGCTATCATCCACTCTTTTGGATGCAGTTTGCCAATCTTTGTCTTGGAAAACAACAGTTGGATCATCAGCATAGCAGAAAATTTCAGCATTTGTTAGGGGAATTTTCGCAATATCATTTACGTATAAAAGAAATAGAGATAGCTCTAAGATGCTGCCCTGTGGCACGCCAAAAGATATTGATTCGGGTGTACTAATATGATCACCTATTTTTATACATTGACTTCGCTCCATCAAATAGCTAGCAAACCATTTTAGTGCATTACCACGAATGCCATATGCTTCCAATTTTAAGCAGAATTGGAACATAAACTGTGTCGAATGCCTTTGCAAGGTCTAAGAAAACACCAATACAGCTTCGTCCATTGTCAAGATGTTTGGATACTTTTTTGGTTATAAGAGAAACTACATCTTGGGTAAATTTACCGTGTCTAAACCAAAACTGTCGATTTGTTATCAGAGAATTTCTCTCTAGAAAGGACATTAATCTCTGATTTATAATGCGTTTTAATATTTTTGAGATAGACCCTAGCAATGATGTTGGTCGATAATTTGCTGAGCATTCCTTAGAGCCTCCGTTATGAATAGGTACAACTGCTGAAATTTTCCATGCTCTTGGAAAGATGCCCAAATTAATGCTTAAGTAAAAAATAAGTGATAGTGGTTTTGATATTTGTGGTTCAATATTTTTCAATTTTTTATGTGAACTACCCCCCGGTAGCCCCGGTGAACTATTAGGTTTAAGATCTCGTATAAGATTTAGTATTTCCTGTTCATCAGTTGGGGCTATGAAAAGTGAGTTGGAAGGAGAATTACCAATTTTTATCTATTTAAAATAAACAAATTTAGTTAGTACAAATATATTTACTGTTGATTTGGAATAGATAATTAAGGTTAAAATGATGTGTTTCTTTGTAATATTTTCAAGTTATCTAACATTAGTCTTAACACTATTATGCTATAAACTTATTTTATTTTTAGTATTTTTTAGTAGATTGAAAAAACTTCGACCATCTTTTCTCTCGATGGCGCCAAAACAAGTTAAAAGTTTAGAAATTTAGAAACGGTCACACTGCTTCACAGCGGTGTTGCTATTGATACGGCAATTGCCGTAATATACGGTAATTCACGTTTGTTTTGTCACAAAACACGGCATACGGCAGGACTTTTAAGTGAAACAAAACGTTTTTTAACCAGAGTGCAGCTAAACGTACCACTCATAACCAATAGTCAGGGAAAAACCCGATATTCGGCTAAAACAGTTCATATCGCTGTATCGTGACATTTCTTTTACTTCAGTTAAAAATCAATGTAACAACATGATTGTACTAAAGTATTTGGTTAATCTATAAGATCTAAGTGTCGAATAGCTTAAATATTTTGAATAGTTACTTTAGTTGCTACTGTTGTGAGAGTGTTTGACTGTGATTGAAACTGATAAAATGAGTGATTGTTATTCTAAAAGACCTTCTACGTCAAAAAGGAATAAAAAGGGTAAACATACTAATCAAAAAAGTGGGAAAGTGGTGATTTCATCAAAAAATAGATTGCTCATGTCGATGATGATTTACACAGAGCAAATTGCGCCGTATGTGACGTTAGTGTCAAAATTGAAGTGATAAAATGAGAAGCAAGAAAAATTAGGCACAAGCTAACATGAATATGAAGTCATACAAACGATAAGAAACCTTTATGAAGAAGAAACAAATGAGAAATAAATATTTTTTAAATATATACGGCAATTTATTACTTTTTTCCTTAAAATACGGCAATTCGGAATATCACATACGGCAACCTAGATTTTTATGATAACAACACTGCTTCAAAGTTGTCAAGTTGTCAGTAAATTAATGGCGGCGAAGCGGCAAGTTTTCCTATGTAGACGTAGTAGTGGAGTTTTTTAATACCGCTAGGGATGAGAAAATGGAATATTTCGTTAATTCTAAAATGGAGAAACAGACCATTTACGATATTTATAGAGCATGTCGGCTGTGTGGAGGCGGTGCAGGGTACAAAATGCCAATAATCCAAAACGTTGTTAATATCGACTCTGGTGATGTTGAATTAAAACAAAAAATACGTGAATGTGTACAAATAGAGGTAAATAATTAACCTATAACTTATAATAACTTTAAATTGACGTGATAAAAAGCTATTGAATCTTAAGTCTTAGTTGGTAAACTATCATTATTGATGGATTCAGTGCCCTACTTGGCGTCTTATATTAATATTTGACATGTGAATATTCGTGAAAGTAGTGTCTTGAACATCATAAACATGTAATACATTAATATATTTGGGTCTAAGATCCAAACATATTTTTTAAAGTATAATATTTACAAATCTTAACACTGGGGAAAACCAACCTATAAAAGTAATTATTATACACTGGGAACTTGCCAGCACAACGTAATTATAAATGGTTACAAGCTTAAGATCACGTTTAATTTCATAAAAAAATAAACACATCAAAGTTATTTTAGTTTTTTTTTTCACAGTATGGTTGTAAATTAATTTCACTTTTTTGTAGTATGCTATGACAACAAACATACACACAGGTAAAATACAATTTTTTGACACCTATTGACACCATTAAAGTTTTTTGATGTGTCACTGACCCTTGGCTGGGATATATGCTTAATAGTTTCTTCCTTTCCCACCAAACTAGAACATAATACCTACTGTTATTATGGCGACTGGAATAGTTAAGACCCTAACCAGGGAAGTTGCTGCACAGCAATTATATCACCATTGGTCCTGTTAGACCTGCTTAATTTGTGTTTGCAACTTGAGAGCGGCCAGTTAAGAAGTCACATCCACATCGTGGACTTGTACCTATTTCGGGAAAATTTAGTGGCCCTTCTTTTGGAAACTCACAATTTGTAAGGATACGTACAGATATTTGAGATGAATAATAAATAAAACTACATGGTTTTTAACATAATTTCTGTAATTTTTTTGATAAATCTTTTATATTTTAGTGAAGTATTTGCAACATAATATTTATTAAAATCCTAAAATTTCTATTTCATATATTTGAATTGTAGGTTCATCAAGAGGACAAAATGCCGCCTCTAATATGTGAACTATGCGTTGATAAAGTGAATGATTTCTATGAGTTTTTGGAGATGTGCCGGCAGACAAATAAGAAAACAAGGTTGCGGCTTGGTCTGCCACCTCAGACTATGCCAAAAGGAGCAGTATGTAGTTTATTTATTTCTATAGCAATAAACTACACATGATGTGTAATTTTATTAAGTGTTTATGAACCATCAGACTTAATTTATCAAATCAGAATCAGAAAAATTTATTCACAATGGTAATAAAAAATGGTAATGTGTGCAACGGTATTTTTCTAAACTGCCACTGAGTCAGAATTGCAACCATACAGAAATGACTAAATACTGGCCGGAAAGATAAAAGTGGCAAGAAACCTCAAAGTTTTTGTTTTAAGCATGGATGAAGCTAAAAATATTAAAAATTTACTATTGCAACATTTTTATTACGTCTTTAGTTTGTTAATACAAACCGCACAGTGTTTTTTAATAAAGGCAAATAAATATATTTTTTTAAAGAAGTTGCACAATTTTAATATAACGTGTGTGACACCTACAAACGCTACTCTCTGTTGGCTTAAAGGTTGACTGGACATATAATAATTGAAGGGTTGAGTTCGAGAATGGTGTAACTGATTTTTTTTCAAAAAATAGTCATTGGTATTGGTGGATTCAGAAAGAAATAATCTATCTAATGCCTGTTTCAAAATAATAGGAATTGCATTATATCTCGATATATTCAGACTTAAAACGGCTTAACCGACACAGATGTCAAGATCGCTATTATCAAAAATATTGAATATTAATTAAACCTACATAAAATATCATAATTATCGCAGTTCTATTATAAAAATGGATTATATCGCCATCAACTCTTTTAACTTTGAACTAGCGTCATATTTGTGGTGATTTTCTTAGTAGAATTGAAAATAATGTTCCCAATGTTTAAAATGTTATTTGCGTCAAATCACATATTTTTTAGTTGAACCATTCTCAAACTCAACCCTTCAATTAATACTCATTTTGTGTGGTTATCACATTACGCCTGAACGGATTGACTAATTTTGCTAATTCATTTTTTGTTGTTTTGTTTATTATAAGAGAAAAATTTGCAATATACCTGTTTTGGTAATATTACCTTTCACTTTATGGAATTCTTACATCTGTAACAAGTTTGTGCTAACATGTGTGGTGTTCATGCCACTATCCCATCAATTATTGTCATGTTCTGGTTTAGGGAATAACCAATTACGAGAGAACTAACCAAGGTCATTGCATTGTCATTGCAAGACTGCCAAATAGTCTGGCTGATATTGCTATTATCTTTATCATTCCACTGGTGAGTGAAGAGTTAAAAAATGTTTGTTTTAAATATTTTTAGCCGGATGCTGGAGATTGTATTCTAGGAGTAACAGAACCAGTCTTTATCAACCGGGAAGCCAATGAATCACCCTCTGCCAAAAACAAATCTGTCAAAACATCGAAAATAAAGGAATCAGAGGTCAAATCTAAGGTAATCCATTTTGTAGTTTTTATTATCATATTATATACTAATTTACTAGTAAGGTGATAAGGTATGACTTTAAAAAGGTATAATGATATTAAGCATCCAGAACCTAAAATCTGCATGTTTGAATCCTCACTTAGTCCATGTTTGATGTTGTTAACTATGTATGTCAATGGTCTCTATGGTCCAGCAGTCCAGTATTTAAATCAATAGCAAGAGGTCTCAGGTTCAATCCCAGGCAAGTAACCAAAAAAAAAGTGTTCTCAATTTTCTGATTGAAAAAACATTGCCTGGGATTGGATTTGTGTCATTTTGTGGGACTTAGTGTCTTCTGCTAGTTGTGAGTGCCCTGGTTGTGCCTCTGCTAATCCCTTTGGAGATGCGAGCATGAAGATACTTTTTGTGTATGCTAATCTCTCGGCCTAAAATGTTGAAAAAGTTGCCATATTAGAAATTTATTACTATACTATACATGTATGTATACCATTTATTATTATAATATATTTCCTATTATGATTGTCATATTTGACAATCCTCGACCAAGTCAATCTGAATTCTCAAGTGAATGAATAATCACATCAAAATTTAAAAGAGAACTTAAAAAACTTATTTTATTGTTAAATTTAAAAAAAAGTATCTTCACGCCCAAATCTCCGAAGAGGCAGGCAGAGGCACAACCAGGGCACAAAGGCCCACTATGTGATAGGTGGCAACGCTATTGCCAACGTGACACATATTCAATCCCGAGCAAAATATTTTTTATTAGAAAATTGGATAAACCAAATTTTCTGTGTGTTGCCCGACACGGGAATCGAACCCGGGACCTTATGCAATCAAGTCCAACACTTGGACCACTACACCACAAAGGTGGTTGTTAAATTATTTTTCGCAAATTGGATATGAAAGAAGCCTAACTCTTTAGTAGGCTTCTACCTATACAGACAGAAATTTGCTTTTGTTGTTTTGTGTTTTTAAATTAATGCTGAAATAGTTAATATTTATATTAAACATTCCATCAGGTGAACAAACCAGTCAAACGTGAATCAAAGGAGTTAAAATATTTACTAGACAGTGACTGGGACACTTCAACTGAGTCAATCCCTACTCGCCTTCGAGGCAGCAAGAGGTCCAGCGACGATGATGTAACACTTAGCAGATTACAGGTGAGTGTTGACAGAGACAGAGAGAGTATTTTTTAATTGAATAAGATACAAGCATACGGCTCTCCTGATGGTTAGAAACAACTGCTACCAATGGTGTAGGACAATTACTGTTCTATGGCCTGGGTGTTAGGCCTATAGTGGAAGTCTATAGCTACATACCCTCCAGACCAGACTATGAAATAATCATAATAGCAGCAGAAATATATAAGACTAGCAATCTTTACTTCTGCTCTAGGCAATTGTTTTATTGAATCATTTTTTACTTTGCGGAAATCCTATGATATAAGCTTTTATTTTTCAAATTCCACAGAACCCAGGTAACTGTTGTGGCAAAAATTCCTCCAAATGACACCGTATGTGACAAGCCTGACGAATGTTCCCACAGCCTGCCACTGCTACCAGATCACAAATAAAGTCATCTCTGAAACAATCCAAACTGTAAATCCGTAAATCGTAAATAGGCAAAATAGTGCGCTATGAATGAAATGGACTTACCGGAAGCTAAAACTCCCAAATATATCTAGCTCCACACAACACACACCACTAAACTGTTTTATTAACACCAACAATACACACACTATTAAAAACTCAACATCTGTTTCGCTTCGTAACCGAAGCATCATCAGGAGAATCCGACTGCACTCCACAAAGGTCGAGCAGATACTGGCGCGCGCACATGCGACTTGCAAATTAAATAATTTCATTTGGATTTAAGTATGGATTTCCGCAAAGTAACGCTTTCTTCTATCTATAATCCAAATTGTAACGTGTGACATCTCTACCTAATGTTTTTATCTTACGGGATTTGGAAGGCAAACATGCTGTCTGACTTCATGATGGTTAGAATTGCACATTCTCTTAACTTTTCTTTCGTTCAAAGATTTTGTCAGATGTGCAATGCTTTGTGTTACCAACCTAAGACTCGAATTTTAAACCTGCATACACGACAGTGGCGAGAAGTGACATATGGCAGCAGAAATAAAGGCAATGATAACAATCCCCAGAACTGTCACTGTTACATATCTAATAGTAAAAACTAGATACAGTATCAGACAAAGACTTGCCTATTGCTGCTTGATAGAAAGCAGTTCTTAAAAAAACCCAAGACCCACTAAATGAAAAATTATATTTATGATGAAGGTGTTCTCATGATAATTTCTATTTTTTTTAGAGAAATAAAAGCGATGGATCTAAGCCAAAGTCCATTTTGAAGAAAAATGCGATGGTAAGTAATATGTCGTACAAATGTTTTGAAATGATTTTTATTGAATCTAAGATTTTGAGGATTATGACTTAAATATTGTATTTAGAAACTTGATAATTTTTATTCTTAAAAAAAACTTTTTTTTTAGTTTAATTAGGTACTCAACATTTCATTTCATATTTCAATGGCATTATGATTTTTTTTAGCATTGTAATTTCAATCTTTTTTTGTGTTTATATAAATTAAATAATAATTATTAAATTTATTCTGGTATCTATTTAAGTATTTTTATTTTCTATGTATCAGAATCGTTGAACACATAACACAAGCATATAATTTACTTTGGGGTTGAATCCAGTTTGTGTAACTTGAACAGGGATATAAAGATATTTATTTACAAATTGTTTTTACTGTTGAACTGTACTTATCTAACATAAGTGTCTGGTTGGCGATAGATTTGCTACCTATCACATTGTGGGACTAAGTACTTTCAGCTAATTGTAGTTGCCATAGTCTTACACCTGCCTACCATTGCGGGGATGCGGACTTGAATATATTACTTTTTACTGTTTTAAATCAAAAGCATTCCGAAAACAATTGGCTTTTAACAGATTATGTTAAATGTGCTAAATCAATTTCTTTCAAGTGAAAACTTAAAAAAATATGCTATTACTAAATATCCTACTATTTTTAGTTTCGATTATTCAAAGATTTCTGTATGAAGTAATCTTGAAATATTTACTTGTAATATGTTTACTAAGAACTTTCTCAAGGTTTTCCCTAAGCGGGAAGACTGCTCTCCCGGCTTTGTTAAATATGTATGTACTTTCAGAGCGATGATGATGATTCTCTGTTGGTACCAAGGTCTAAAAGGTCTCGAGACTGGGAGACTAAAGAAGAAAAAGAGGACACCAAAAAGGTCAAGTAGGTTAAACTTTCTTTTTTTATTAGGATAGACTAAGACCAAGTACCCTTCTTAGTATATTTAAACCCCGTGTGGGGCCAGGTCTGCTCAGTAGAATTGATCATCTGCATCACAATATCTGCAGGCAGCTTGTTATTAACGAAAGTGCTGTGCAGCAATTTTTCCGGGGTAGGGATCCACTACCGCCTTACATATTTCAGTAGTTGTAATGAATGTTCCATTCTGGAGGGTAGGGTTACTGGTAAAGGCCCAAAAACACATACAGAAGATTATGACGCTTATATCTATGGTGTTCATATTTTATCTCTTGCGCTCACGTCCTTATTCGCTGTCTTTTGTCATGAAAAAAAAAATGAGTGATACAAAAGGCTAAGATGCTCACAAATCTAGCAATATCAATTACTCAATTATTCTAGAAACATCTAATGGGCTTGTCATTTTAGCGATAATCGCATGTATAGCTTGTGTTCTTAATCCGTCTGCTTTTTTTCTTCCATCAAATATATTGACGTTTAAGAAAGCTTAATGAAGCTGAGATGACTATTCTTGACTGTTCTTCCAGAATCTCGCTCCCGGCCAAGACTGAGCCCAAAGTGATAATAAAAGCGATGAAACTCGACCCGTACATGCAAAAGTGCAAATCTTGCACTGCCACATTCAAAACCACGCAGGCATTGGCCTCGCACATGAGAGGGGCTCACCGAAAGTAAGTGTTTTTATTTTGTTGGAAGATAAAAAAACAGACGGATTTCATGTTAAAAAATACGAGTACATTACCTGTGGAAATAATGTGGAGCCTGGGTCTCAAGTTACCAGCTTCCCTGCCCTCCAAATGGCAATGAGAATGGCAGGATATGATTTAGTTACAACAGTCATACGAAGGTGGTGGTTACAATTTGGTCAAGTCTTTTGCATATGTAACTCTAATACTTCTGCCCAGTTCCTATATTCAAAAAACGAAACATTTTGCTAACGGTTGTTACCTATTTGCACGAACCATTATCGGTAAGGTTAAGTACAGCCACTTATGACAGATACATAAATGAAAATACTTTTTAAACTGTATGTAAAGGTTCTTGACTTTTAGACAAATTACGAATGTTTATAATTAATGATTACGGTTTATTGATTATAGAAACTGGATATAAGTTTATTATACAGGAAACGTAATGTCTCTCACTACAAAGTGGCAATGTCACTTTTTTACCATTGTGAAACCTATTCGCTTCTTTACCTTTTAACATACAAGGATATTTTTTAGGATTTCAGATAGGAAGCCATCGCCGCCACCAAAAAGAAAGGCTTCTCCTCCTCCAAAGAGACGGCCTTCCCCTCCTCCAAGGCGAAGACCCTCGCCACCCCCCAAATACGAGGAACAATGTACAGATTGTAAGAAAACATTTGCCACTCACAACCTTCTGAAGCAACATTTGTGCAGAGCGAAAAAACCAGGTGAGATATTTATACCAATTCTGGTTTAGCTGTAAAAGAAAGGCTATCTATCTCAAAAAAAAAAAAGAGTCCACTTAAAAATAAATTCTTCTTCATCTTCTAAAGCAGAGGGGTAACCCTCCCGCAAAAAAACTCGTGTAAATAACTCATGTCACTGTGTTTGTTTAAACTACAAAACAACATAACAGATTTTTTTGAATTTTGTAACAACCTGTAAAGGATAGCGCCCACTGTTGACGGGGTGGAGCGTGTCGGGTCGGGGCGCATCGCATTGCAAAGCACACAGAGGCGGGCCGGGCCGCATCGCATCGGCGTGGATTTTCGTTACTCAGTACCAAAGTGGAGCAACAAAATAGAGAAGCCACTTGACGTTAAAATCGTCAAGTATAGAAAGTGGCGCCTCTAGTAGGTGTCGTACGAAACTTTAGCGTGGTATTTTACCATAGTGTTTTTTTCTTAACAGTAATATCAGGATCTTTGGTCACTGTGGGCCGCATCGGGGTCTGTGCGCGGGGAACCTCGCGGAAATCCGCCGCGCAATAATCTGTCCCGATGCGCCCCGGCCCAGTGGGCGTTGCTCCATACAAAATGTATGCAAACGATCTAGGCAGATTATTGCGCTGCGATGCGGCCCGTCTAACTGGGCGCTATCCTTAACTTGTAATATACACTAATCATTGTTGACACTTAATAAAAGTTCATTGTTAATATTTTCAAAAAACTGGTTATGGACTAAATACATATTACTATATTTAAAAACTAAATACTCTAATAATGATAGCTCTGCTGATGGTATAAAAAGCGAAATCATGAGACCAACATATTTTTATTAAATCTATGTGGTATAGTGTAAGTTTCAAAATATTAATCTGTAACTTGGTTCAACTAAAGCAGTGGTTCTTAACCTTTTAGTGTTAGGGGACCATTTGACAAAATTTCCGTTATGCCGTGGACCTTCGAGTTGGTTTATTGATTTGTACCTCCCAAATCAAGTGCACTCTTTTTAATAAAGTTAATAACTTTTATAGCTGTTTTTAACGACAAAGCAAAGCTGTCTGGTTCTTGGCACAATAATAACTCCTCTTTAAACGTTTTATTTTCATCCAAAAATCGAACATATACCAGTAATACGAAACGTCAGTAGATTCATCACATTGTTATGCAAAATAAAGACTATTTTGTATCTTGTCAATAACTTGTTTCTCAATATCAGTTGTCTTTTTTTGAATTCGACATTTTACTGTGTCGTTTGAAAGTGGTACTTCTCGAATTTTCGTTTGAGCTTCCTGGCCTAAAAGTTCTTCTGAAATTTTGAGCATACAAGGCTTTATTAGAGATTCGTCGATTATGTGTGATTTTTCCGATTTTGCAATAAATTTCGAAACTTCCAACGATGCAGATAATGTTTTTGTCTGATGTTTTTAAGTTTTGTTAGTTTGCCTTCGAAAAATTCGACGGTCACAAAAATTAAGATCTAGGTACTCGTTTCGTCGCAGTCCATTCATGTCCATGTTACACGCATTCGGGTAATATTTTGTGGAATTTTGACATTAGTTGGTATGGCTTGCGGACCACTTGAAATGCTTCCAAGGACCACTAGTGGTCCGTGGACCACCGATTAGGAACCCCTGAACTAAAGGGATTTAACCCAACACTCAAAGGAGTTTTAGAAATAGATAAACTTACTACATAATATAAAGCCAGAGACTATGCTTAGTGTTATGTTAATAGTGTATAATAAGGAAGTTTCCATTTTTTCAGTTTTGTTTTTAAAAAATCACACTAAAGCTGCTTTGAATCCCAGTGTTTATTTTTTTAAAATATCTTCATAAATAACGAAGTTATAAAAGTTTTCCCCTCCATTATGAAATCACAGAAGTCCCGTTCGGCTCGGAGGCGAGACGCGGCGGCTATTGTGTTTTGACAACTGTTTGTCGCAGATTGTAGTTAGCAAAGAGTATAATAATATACCTGTACAGGACAGGAATGGTACTTAGCGCTTGTTAGCTTTACACAGTAACAGATATTATCATGGAAACTAACTCTAAAATACATTATAAATTATATTGCATCGTGCCTAAGTGTACAAACACAACTGTTACAAACCCCGATAAACATTTTTTTATGGTGCCAAAGCAGAAAAAAATTAGAGCTAAGTGGTGCAAAATTATGAAAAGAAATGAATCTTTATCAGAAAAATCAGTATGGTATTGCTGCGAAGACCATTTTGATGTAAGTATCTATATGTTAGAGTGATGTGTAACCATTAATTTAGTCTGATACCTAACGCATAATGCTATTAAAAATAGTCGGGTGATATTGTTACTACGTATGCTATCGATATTTATGATTTCGATGTTGATAAAAATTTTCTTATAAAGTATCTTAGAATATGCAATATATGTAGTATAGTAGTAACGTTTGTAGTAATACTACTTGGGTATTTTATCTGCGTTTAATATACTTGCGCCTAAAATGTTAAATAATAAACTTCAGTATTTTACATCTAGTAAAGTTTATTTTAGTACTAACTATACTAAAATAGCTTGTTTTCTTTGATTTACTTCAACAAAGACTCATATAGATTTCGATCGAATGTCAGTAAACATTTTTAATTTTATTTTTCAGGTCGAGAACGACACTCAAAACTTTATGAGACATCGATTTACTGGTGGTAGGTTGCTTCTTAAAAAATACATTTTGCCTCATAAGTTTGCTTGCCAAAAGTCTAAGGTAGATACACAAGAACGATCTGCTGTTGCAAAGCGTCGTCGAGTAGAGCATTATGAAAAATTACTTTCAACGGAAGTTCAACCGTCTCTTGCCCAACAACCCATAGAATTTATTGAATGTGTTCAGAGTGATGAAGATATTAAAGATCCTGAAAATCCTATTTCTACACCTATGGATGTCGATGTGGATGTGGAAACCAGTATTATTATAAAAACCAAAAATAAGGGTACCCAAGTAAAAAAAAAGATAAAGGATGTCAGTCGAAATTCAGGCCAAAGAGTGTGAAATATTTAAACAATAAAATGCTTCAAGACGACGACGTCAGTGACAATATAACAGAACCTTCAGACACTACTAATCTGTCCTCTTTCAGCGTAAGCTCATGTGACAATTTCACGAGTAATAATAACACCAACAATACGCTCAACAAAATTAAATATCATACACAACTGTATCTTGGGCTTTCCAGTGACACTTACTTCTTAATAGAGACTAGTTAATTATGTACAACAACCTCAGATAGATATCTTAATAACTTTAAAAAAATAAGGCTGAATGATCCGTATTCTCGATTAGCCATAGATTTTGAACTTCAGAAGGGTTCCATTGCAAAAATTATTGCAAAAACTTTACCGTCATTAGCACATTTTATGAGAGAATTAATTTATTTTTCCGGACAAGCAGATATTGAATCTAATTTGCCTATGGCATTTCGAACTCGTTTCGCAAAAACTCAAAGCATTATTGACTGCTTCGAAATTCGAATTCAACAGCCTAGTGATGCAATTCACCAGTCGTTAACTTGGTCTAATTATAAAGGATGTAACACGTTGAAATACCTGATCTCTATAACACCAAATGGATTTATAAATTTTATTTCTGGTGGTTATGGCGGAAGAGTGGACGATGCTACTTTGTTTGAAGATTGTAACATAATCGATAAGGTACCCACAGGATCATTTATGTTAGCAGACAGGGGATTTAAGCATATTGCATCCATAGTAGAAAGTAAGGGATGTAAGCATGTCAGACCACCAAGCGTAAAATCTGGTACATTCAGTGACAAAACAGAAGTTATGGATACAAAAAGGATTGCTGCTGTTCGGATCCATGTTGAAAGATCAATAGGAAGGTTGCGAGCTTATAAAATGCTTGCACCACATGCATGTGTTAACGTGAAAATGCTGCCTATCTTTGATAAAATTGTATTAATAGCCTGCGGATTAGTCAACTTGCAAAGCCTTTTAATAAAACAATAAAAAAAAATATACATAGTCAAGCTTTTTTTATTTATTTCATAGCATCAAAACTTTCTTGAATACATTTTTTTTCCAGAACGTAAGACTACTCTCCATTAATTCAGAGCAAAACCGTTCATTAAAATCCACTTTATAAATGTCAACGTTGTTGGTAACTTCGAAGTCCTCATGAGCAATGCAAAACAACCCTTTTCTCTTCTCTGCAAATAACATTTGTAGTTGAATTTGTGCCATATATTTTTTCGTCACTTCTCCATCTCGTATGTAGTTTTTAATGTTTTTTTTTTGCTGAACGGACATTTTATTTCCACCACATATTCTTCTGATATACCGTCGGGTGATGCACCAAATAGGGGATAATTTTCATTGAGTATTAACCCACTTTCTTTGATTATAATATTTTGTTTGACAGCCACTTCTTGTCGAACTTTAGGCTCTAAAGTCTTTCCTGAAATTATTGAAATATTAATTATCATTATATAAAGCTCGTCAATTCATAAAAGTTACTGTTAAATACGAATGTAGTCTCTGACTCGGGGTACAATGAAAACAAAAGATATTTACCTCTGCTAATCGCTTTCGTGTCTTTAAAGGTATATGCCCCTAAAATTTTCTCTACCGACACCCCATCTTCTTTGTCACAGTGTGCGATTTCATGCAGCTTTGAAGCAGTGATGCGGCCATATCGCAGTTCGAACCACATATTAGATTTCGATTGGTCCATCGTGTCATGAGAGAATATTTTCAAATCAGCATTTTCCATGACGCCTTTACAGTACTGTATAAAACCGTCTGCATTGGGTTTCTGGACCTGGCGTTTATAATGCCATAGAATGAATAGAAACCATGGGACCTTTTTCAGATTTTTTATACAGCATTAACATTGAATTAATATTTAATATCTGTGACTTTTTAACTACTTCTTTCAAAAAGGAACCATTATTTGGAGGAAAAGGAACCTTCGGAGCCTTAGCTTTTTTTGAATTTTGTTTTACCAAATCAGCAGTTTTGATAAATTTTAAATTACTTCCAACTGTAGAAAGTTTTGCTTTAGCCCAATAACATTTCACAGCAGTGCAAGAAGGCTCTTCAGTTCGTCGGTTCAGCCACATAACTAAAGCTATAGCGTGCTTACAACCTCCCTGGCTGGCAGCACAATCTTGGCAACACACACTTATAATGTGTTCAGTCTCTTCATTACATACAAATGTACAACGATATGGTTTGCTCTTAACTTTGTGCTCTGGAGTTATTCTAGCTTTTACTGTGCATAGTTGATTTTCTCTTTGCACCTGCACATAACCAATAGCGTCGTCACCGTAACTTTCTCGAGCAGATCTGCAAATAATTTTACTAACTTTAATAGATGCTGATTTTATTGTTTGCTAAGTAATTAATAACCTCTAAATACCAACCTTATGTGTATAAAAAACGTATTTTTATTCATTGCCAAGCGCGGAAAAATATATATATACCTAGTCTTGCCATAAATATTGTAATAAAGAAAAAA